>JAPZPB010000094.1:0-102275 GCA_037952635.1 Bryoglossum gracile | reverse complement strand
TTGCGATATACTAGGATCCCATGCGTAATAATAATATATGGGGGGGGATAGTACAGCATCTGAGCCACGCCACGCCACCCCATTCTTTGCAAGGGGAATCGGGTCAAGGTTGAGCCACCACAGGCGGAAAAGGACGTGTTTGCCATGGCGTTGGTATTCTGCGCGTACTACGAAGTGCAAAGATTGGCAACATCAAGTCATTTTCCCATCCAATGGAGTAGGCCTTGAGACTCTCTTAATTGCTCTAATATTGATGAGAGAGCGTGGCAGACAAACGCATTCATTCCCTATCACTACCGCTGTACCTTCGTACACCCGTATAGCTTGTTCACTTGTTACGGCGATGCTCGTCTCTCGAATGCTCGGCTCTCAATAAGGGTTCTCCTTCAAGTTGTTGATCTGGGCTGAGCAGAACTGGGGAGCGGGGGGGGAGTAGCATGTGTGCATTGGTGCGACATGCCCCAGCTGCTCAGCTGTCTCCTTCCTATCCTTTTTGCATCGCCCGTAAAATGAATTCAATTGAGTTGACTAGACTCTTATATCCATTAACACGATTCGATTCTGCCAAGAGGACCTGAAGCTACAAGTGGAGAATTCGCTTGCGATATTTACGAGTCACTAGCGCGAAATCCACGATTCGGGCTGTGTTTGGTAGACCAAATTTGCGAAACGGGGTATTTCTGTTTTAGAAATAGGTATTTCTTAAATAAGGTGGGCTAAATCAGCTTTTTGGTTGAGCTTTGCGAGAGTGATATTGGCCTACCAATCAATACTTGTCTACCTCTCAAGCAAGCAAGCAAGCAAGCAAAATGCGTACCCCTATCTGCAGTGTATCTGAACCGTGTTCGGTGGAACAGCACCAGCTGCAGGCCACTTGGGGGCAGGGTGATAAAATGTAGATTTTGGACAGTGTTGGATTGCATACATTAAATAGCTGCAAGAGCGGGCATTCAAAAGTGAGGCGTGGGCTTGCGTGCATTAATCCCTGTCCGGACACTACAGTATTGCTCTACATAGCAGCTCCCCAGTGCTACATATCAGGGTGGTCCTCCCAAATCTTGGGGCACTGTTTCTTATCGTTCTGGTCTTTGAATTTCCTACTGGTTTCGTTCTGATGCAGCAGCTTGGAGGTTTCAGACGGATCAGCTAATGTGCCTGTCCTTTTTGCTCTTGTGCAGGATTTTTGCAAGTCCAGTCATTCCGTGTAACGTTGAGAGAGGTGTACCGCAAATCTTTACACCGGGAATATTGGACTCGGTTCCATGACTAGAGTTTAAGTCACTAAAGCTCTGGCGCCGTAACGCTCAAAAGCCACTCATGTTCGTAAGTCTTCATCTTCGCTGTCACTTTCGTCGTCCTCGTTCCTAGGCTTGATATGCTTGCTCATGTAAGGTCCATCAAGCCAATACCCTAGCCTCCTGTAATAATCTCTGGTTCCAACACCAGAAATAACACTGATCTTGGTACTCCCGTGCTCATCTCTTGCAATTCTCTCAGCTTCCTCCATCAACAGAGTACCATATCCCTGGTGTTGAAACTTCCTTGGATCGCGAGCATGGACAGGTACAGCTGAACCATAAACATGCAACTCGCGAATTATGCTAGTGGGCTGGCCGGTAAGCTCAGGCCGGAACGTGTATTTCTCCGAACACTTCCGCAAACGAAGAAGGCCAATAAGAATGTCCTGCTTGGGGTCTTCGTAGGCGAGGAATGTTTCCCAACCACCATTTGCTGTGTAATCTCGACGAACAAGCTCAACCTGAGATGGTCGAATCTTGTTCTTAACTTCGTTGATACCAACTTCTCGGGTCCTGACGTCTCGGCAGGTGGTACCAAAATCCTTCATCCTGCTCAGAGCCAGCTCTCTCAGGTTTCCGTTCTCGACACCAGATGTCACCAGAGGCATTGGAATATCTCTTTGCACGCGGTAGATTCGAGTCCATGGCGGTACCAGTGCCAGAATCCGAGCCACGATATCGATTAGAGCATTTGGAGTGTAGTTCTTGTATCGACCCGTTCGCCACAACTCATACAATCCGGTTCCTCGGATAACTAACGTAGGGTAAATTTTCAACCCATCAGTTCGGAATGCTGGGTTTTCGAAATATTCCCGGAACTGGTCAAGATCTCTCTCCATACCAACATTAGGCAAATCCGGCATCATGTGACTAACGACCTTAAACCCAGCGTCCTTGGAGTGACAAAATGTCTCCGCTACAGCTGCAACGGTATGTCCCCTGTTCGTATCTCGGGCAACATCTTCGTACAAAGACTGAACTCCGATTTCCAGTCGTGTGCAGCCATAGCGTAACATGGCAGAAAGATGTGATGGCAAGCAATAATCTGGTCTGGTTTCAATCGTGATTCCCACGCACTTGATGTTACTCATCTCTCCCGCCTCGACGGCCTCATCCACATTGTTTCCTTGGTAACCACTGAGGGCATTGTGTAGTTGAGAAATGAATCCATCTCGGTAGCTTTCGGACAGCGACATGAAAGTACCTCCCATAATAATGTATTCCACCTTGTCCACACTGTGTCCGAGAGACTTAATTTGGTCAACTCGCCCTCTTGCTTGTTCAAATGGGTCGTATCGTGCCCGAATGGCTCGCATAGATGTTGGCTCATAACCAGTATACGATTGGGTAGAGTACTCGAAATCTGAATCTGGGCCACCAGGGCAGTAGACGCAAATGTTTCCGGTGTAGGCAATGTGTGGACATCTGTGAGGCTTGCACATAACAGCAACAACGGCAATACCTGAAGCACTCCCTGGATAGTGTTAGATTATATAGATATGCATGAGGGGAACACTTACGAATTGGCTTTGCTATTAATTTGGGGAGGATATATTTTTTGTAATGCTCTGGGACAGCTGCTATAATTGCAGTCAGAGGTGGCAGATTACTCAATCTGTGCTTTTTGGACATTTTTGCCCGTAGACTGTTCAAATTGATATCCTTTTTGGGCTTGGAGGGGTCTTGGTGAGCTTCATGATCTGCCACCAGAAAGCTTGCAATATCCGAACATGCTCGGATGAATCGCTCGTTCTCTGGTGGCAGATTTGGATCCTTTGGCTTCCTCTGCCTCTCCTCCAGGGTCATAACTTCGGTCACCATGGTGCCAGATCCCTCAGCACTGTAATTCGTGGAACTCGTTTTGCGGCCGGAAGACTTTCAGAACCAGAATCTTACAGCACTGTGTTGAAGCTAATCTTGTTACGAACATGGAGGGGTGAGCCAGTGAAATGGAATTCTGGTACCCCTGTTGTCACGGGCTGCGGCAGAACTTAGTTCCGTTCCTGTAACTTTTCGCGGCTTTCCCCGAGAGAGCTTGCGCTTGAGGCTATTCCTTCTCCAAACACACCCTCAATTCCTATTCAGCTCTTTTTCCTGACATCAATTGTCTCCGACACGATGCAGGCCTTTTCAAGATGTGTTAGACCTGCTTTGCAAGCCGCTGTGCGAAGACAAGGCTATGCCACATCCACATCCGCATACGCTGCGACAGCAGAAAATCTGAGGATCAATAAGGATACGAAAGTTATCTACCAAGGCTTCACAGGGAAGCAAGGAACGTGAGTAGTTCTTGGAAGGGTGATGATTCAGTTGGAGGGCCTCTGCTGATACGAATTCAAAAGTTTCCATGCTACCCAAGCCATCGAATACGGTACGTGTCCGAAAGGAGAAGAAGCATCAAGGGATTTATCTGATAGGGGCATTAGGCACTCAAGTTGTTGGAGGAACAAATCCTAAGAAAGCTGGACAAACACATCTTGGTCTCCCCGTTTTTGCGACTGTAGAGGAGGCTGTAAAGCAAGCCGGAGCTACGGCTTCAGCTATCTTCGTCCCGTACGCCCGATTTCGTGCAATCCTTCCTTAGATCGGATATGTTGCTGACATTGATGGAAGACCCCCTCTTGCTGCTGCTGGTATTGAAGAAGCTATTGCTGCTGAGATTCCTTTGGTTGTCTGGTATGTAGTGTTCATTTTTTATATGATGGGGCCTTTGCTAATAGCTTCCAAGCATCACTGAGGGTATCCCGCAACATGGTACGAAAAGGCCCTAGATAACCTTGAGCTTTGTACTAAAAACTTCTTAGATATGGTCAGAATTACAGATATCTTGAAGACACAAGGAAAGACCCGTCTAGTTGGCCCAAACTGCCCCGGTATCATCGCTCCAGGACAATGCAAGATTGGTATCATGCCCGGCTTCATCCACAAGCGCGGTCGCATTGGTATCGTCTCTCGATCCGGAACTTTGACCTACGAGGCAGTCAACCAGACTACCCAAGCTGGTCTTGGTCAATCGCTTGTCGTTGGTATTGGTGGTGATCCGTTTTCTGGAACCAACTTCATCGACTGCTTAAAAGTTTTCTTGGAGGATGAGGAGACTGACGGTATCATCATGATTGGAGAGATTGGTGGATCCGCTGAGGAAGACGCTGCCGAGTTCTTGAAGGAGTACAACACCGCCAACAAGCCAGTTGTCAGCTTTATTGCCGGTATCTCTGCACCACCAGGAAGACGTATGGGTCACGCTGGTCAGTCAATCACTACACTTTCGTCCTGGAATCTGGCTAATCATTCTATAGGTGCAATCGTTAGTGGTGGTAAGGGAGGAGCCGACTCTAAGATCTCAGCTCTTGAGGCTGCCGGTGTTATTGTTGAGCGAAGCCCGGCCCTTTTGGGCAAGACTCTCCACGGAGAGTTTGTAAGACGTGATTTAATTTGAGCAAATTTTGTGGATTAGATGATGGGACAGTTGCGCATGGAGTGTTTAATGCATTTTGTTTTGTCGGTTTTCGATACCTGTACAGCTAGCTTTACGAATGTAGTCTCAAGAGACTTAACGTATCAAATCAAGGGACAATTCTACCTCCTCCGATTATTGACAAGATTGCAAATGTAGAATGTGCGAAAGAATTCTTGAAAATTCTATCAAAATAAAGCCAGCCGTTCTCTCCAGCTTTATCTTATCTTTTCTCTTTCTACTGTACCTACCCCTGGCGGACAGCTTGATTTGAGGCACCGCTCGGGAGTTCATCGGTAGAACTTTTTAAGTCAAGCCTCCACTCCACAACCTCCCTCCAGTTGTCAAACAAACATCACCACCAGTTGCGCATCCTCCGCCCAAGATGCTTTCCGGGATACTCATATTCAATCAAAAGGGCGAGAATCTCATATTCCGCGCTTTCCGCAATGACTGCCGGCCGCGCCTTGCAGACGTCTTTCGAATCCAGGTCATTTCCAATGCGCAGGTCCGATCACCAATCCTAACGCTGGGAAGCACGACGTTCAGCCATGTCAAGCACGAGAATATTTACCTGGTGGCAATTACGAAGAGCAATGCTAATGCGGCGCTGGTGTTTGAGTTCTTGTACAGGTTGATTGCGCTGGGGAAGGGCTACTTTGGGAAGTTTGATGAGGAGGCTGTGAAGAATAACTTTGTGCTGGTGTACGAGCTTCTAGATGGCAAGTGAAATACTCCTGGACTGTTAACATGGCAACTAATAGGTTATGCAGAGATTCTGGATTTTGGATACCCTCAAAACACGGAGACAGATACTCTGAAGATGTACATCACAACGGAGGGCGTCAAGTCAGAACGAACCATGGAGGACTCCGCAAAAATCACAATGCAAGCCACCGGCGCGCTGTCATGGCGAAAGGCAGATGTGAAATACAGGAAAAACGAAGCTTTCGTCGACGTTATCGAAGATGTTAATCTCTTAATGTCTGCTACCGGAACGGTTCTCAGAGCAGATGTGAATGGACAAATCGTTATGCGGGCATACCTCTCAGGGACACCAGAATGCAAGTTCGGCCTCAACGACCGCTTATTATTAGATGGAGACTCCTTATCTTCTCTTCCATCTGGGAACAGAATGGGCACCAAAGCCACTAAAGCAGCAGCTGGAAGCGTTACTCTTGAAGATTGTCAATTCCATCAGTGTGTTAAGCTGGGCAAATTTGATACTGATAGAATCATTTCCTTCATTCCTCCGGATGGAGAGTTTGAGCTCATGCGCTACAGAGCCACTGAGAATGTCAACCTACCTTTCAAGGTCCATGCCATCGTCAACGAAGTGGGCAAGACAAAGGTCGAATACAGCATTGCCATTCGTGCTAATTACGGGTCCAAGCTTTTTGCTACCAACGTTATTGTTCGTGTACCTACACCTCTGAACACAGCACGCATCACGGAGCGTTGTACGCAGGGCAAGGCGAAATACGAACCTAGTGAGAACAACATCGTCTGGAAGATTCCTAGATTTACAGGACAAAATGAGTTTGTCTTGAGTGCAGAGGCAACCTTGACGAGTATGACAAATCAAAAGGCATGGTCACGGCCTCCACTGAGCCTGAATTTCAGCTTGTTAATGTTCACGAGTTCGGGGCTGTTGGTGAGATATTTAAAGGTTTTCGAGAAGAGTAATTATTCGAGTGTAAAGTGGGTCCGATATATGACCAGAGCGGGGAGTTACGAGATAAGGTAAGTTTCCACTGTCTGTGGGTTAAAAATCAGGAACTAATATGGGAATAGATTTTGAAAGGGTTTTCTGTATGGAGTTACGGAATCTGAGCGCTGCATCATAGCATTGCAGGCGTTGGAGGATGTTCTGGGATATAATACGAATTCAGACACGATTTTACCAGACAACTGACGGTCGTCAATACACTAAAGTTATTCATGTAAATTGGAAGTATCTTTGGCAAAACCTTCTGGGTATTCAAGAGACGTTGAGTGATTCATGCGATTTCTAAATTCTATGAGGACCCGTTGTCTACTGGTGGATAGATAAGGTCCTGTTTTCATCGCTTTTCACTGTGCAAGCTCGTCTAAGTAGCCTTCTCCGGATGAAAGTTTCCCTGGTACGCAAATGGAAATTGTTTGAATTTATCTCGCTCCCTCTGAGGCCTCGTACACTTCAATCGACCAAAGCCTATGGGGGGAATCAAGCAATGTACCCTGGAAGGTCCGAGTATATTAACTTCGTAAGGAGTCGCACAAACCGCTTCCTGATGCAGCCTTGGATGCCTGATTATATTTCTAGAATCCTACATAATTGCAGCGACTCCACTCTTCATGACACAAGTCCAAAAACCACAACCCAATACCATGATGTCTTCCACCATACAACCAAGAGACTCCCAAACCCTTACCCTTCCGGGTGGTGGCACTCTGGGCTTTGGAACCTACGGACCTCCTCCATCGGAGACCGTTCCAACCATCTTCTACTTCCATGGCTTCCCCACGTCCCGCCTCGAAGCCGCTCACTGCCTCTCCGTCTCCCTCCCAACTCCAATTCACATCATCGCCCCTGACCGCCCCGGCACAGGCCTCTCCACCTTCCAACCCTCCCGCCGAATCCTCGACTGGCCCATCAACGTCCTCGCCCTCGCCGACCACCTCTCCATCCCCTCCTTCTACGTCCTAGGTGACTCCGGTGGCGCCCCGTATGCACTCGTTTGCGCGAAGGAGATTGGAAAAGAAAGGCTCAGAGCCACGGCTGTGGTGTCGGGAATTTACCCGTTAAGTTTTGGGACAAGTGGGATGCTCTTCCCGATTAAAGCACTGCTGTATTCGGGGGCTTGGTTGCCGCAGTTTATGGTTGCAAAGTTTTTGGACTGGGAATCGGGGAGTTTGGCTAGGGATCCGGATCCGGAGGCGTTGGAGAAGGCGTTTATGAAGATTATGTCTTCGCGGCCGGAAAGGGATCGGAAATGCCTAGAAGATGAGCCGTTTAGGAAGCTGATGGTGGAAAGTATGAGGGAGGCGTTTAGGCAGGGCAGTCAGGGCGCGGCCTGGGATTTGAGGTTGTATGGGATGGATTGGGGGTTTGGGTTGGATGAGATTGAGGTCGAGGGGGGAAGGGTGGTGTTGTGGCATGGGAGGGAGGATGTTAATGTGCCGTGTGGGATGGCGCAGAAGGCGGCTAAAATTATGGGGTGCGAGGTGAGGATTTTTGAGAATGAGTCCCATTTGAGTGTGCCGTACAATAAACTTCAGGAGATTTTGAAGAGGACACTGGAATGGTGAGGTGAGGTGGTGAGGTGGTGAGGTGGTGAGGTGCTTGTGCGCCGTCATCTGTATTTGTTTAGTAGTCTGGGGAATGGTTCGGCATGAGTATATCAGTAGCAGTGTGTTGTTAATGAGCGTACTTTCAGGTTCGTCCGCTATCCTTTTTTCCCGTATTCCTTACCTATCTCAGATAAGTAGGCAAGTGAAGTCGTCCTTAAAAGGCGTGCCTTGATATTGTTACAATCATTACATCAGGATGTAAAACCGCATCCCAATGAAGTCTGAGGGCAAGTTCAGTTAACCTTAAAGATTTCGCAAGATTCAGTATCATTGGAGACACAGCCCTTCCTTGTTGTCCGGTGTCCTGGAACGTCATGATTCGGCACAGTGAGTCTACAACTGATGCTATACAATCCGCTAAATCATGAAATATTTGAAGAAACGGAAGTCCAGATATTTACACAATGAAACAAAGTCAATCTTGGGACAAAGAATTCACGAATGTCTCGACGGAATATTTCTGAGTGCTAGAAATGCGTGAGCAGGAAGTGTTGGCAACCCCGGCCCAACCACAGAGCTACTAAATCTCCGGATATCCAACCATGGTGAGTGCCACAAGCATCCGTAAATCCAACATAACTGTTCTGCCAGATATCCTCGTAATACTCACATACTGTATGCAAGAAGAATCGGAAACAGAAGAGGATAGTGGTCTATGACTGGGTCCAGAATCCCGGAAAAGCGGTCGTGGCGGGGAGAGGCGGACTGCACCGGACTGCATCGGACTGCGTGGGAGGTCGGAGTCCGAAGGGAAGACGATGTGCAACAAAAATGCGGAGATACGTGGACTATCAAATTTGTTCTCGATGGTTAGTAAACTACAACTTTGAGCTTTTACCCTGGTAGAATGAGCGAGTATCTGTGAAGTGATGAGTGTGATGTTCTCCTGCATATAAATAACTCGCAAATGACATTTGATATGTTATTTCACTCTAAATAGTACAAGGTACAACAACTTATTCGGACAAAGTACTTGGACTCTACCTATTCAAACACACTCTCATATTTGCCGATCTACCTATTCAGCCTCAACTCTTGTCTACAAACCCCTCCTCCCCAACTCCAGCACCAAGCGGATGTCGTTGGGCCCTTCCCATACCACCTAGTGGCATGTTAGAATGCATAGCTGAACCACCCATATAACCCAAAGAATTGGCCGATGCGTACGAGGAGCTGAAGTTGGAGCCATGGCGATTGACGCCAATTCCGCTACTCATCATCGGCATTTGAGCTTGAGAGAAGCCACGAGAATTTTGACCACTGTATCCACCAACGCCTTAGAGGCCAGAACGAATTCGTAGTCACGGATTTTGTATAGCGTTCATGCCTTCCTGAAGTCCCCGACGAATGTAGCTATAGGTATTTGCCTATTAGGGAAGTTGTCATGGAACTCCTGACAGAGTGCTGAGAACATTGTTACTTTTGTTTGTTTTACGGTTAAGTTTATTGTATTTTCGGAGAGCTTTCTGAGAGACTCGAGTATTCTACTTGAGATTTTGATCCTTTGAGCTGTTGGAGATATGAAACAATGCAGGATCTTGGGACAGAGAGTGCTGCTTTCATAGACCACAGACGAGAGAGACACGTCTTGATGAAAATGAATCAGAATTCTCAAAGTCGGAGCTTGAAATCTCAAGGAAACATATCCTGGTTCCTATCACGGGTTTTTCAATTTTTCAGCGTATTCAATCCTGCCTGCTTTACCCGTGTATTAAGTCTAGAAATGAAGGCAAACATTTAGAAATTGATAGGAGCAATTATTCTAACGCAATAATAGAAACTGTTAGGTAATAAAACAATCCCCTCAAATTCTTGAACAAAGTTCTACGGGATAAAATATATATAATTAAAGTTAAAGTTAATTCAAGACAGTTGTTAATATTCTACTTATTTTAAAATTTTATATTTTAGTATTCTAGGTTTTAGCGAAACATTTATTATACCTTTAAAGTATAACCAAAACTACATTTACCCGAAAGTGATCAACAACCAGAATCGTTAAAAAAAAGGAAAAATATATTCAGGAAGCAAAAGGTTCACCCCGCAGGGCTACTCCTTGTCGATGCGAATTGGGGCAGGTAGTGTCTATTAATCTGTAATCTCCTGCCCAATTTTTAGGTTATTAGGTCATCTCGTGTAGTCGATTTGTCTTATGGTCGTGTGTTCTCTGAAATGAACGATGGTTTAAGCTTAATTTAGTAAATAAAGGGTGAACGTGTTGGTCACAGAGTGAGGCGTGAAAGTGAGAACTGATGTCTTTTCGCAGATATTTAATTACAGACTACATCAACCAACCATCCAAGCACTGAAAAGTATGTGCTCAAAGGTCCGAGTCCATCCACAAAATTTTGAGCCTTCTTCTCCTTTCTCCACTCAGTAGTGTCTGTCCTAACATGACAACTAAGCGAGACTCTAAGATCGGGACATCTTTCAGCCGAGGAAATTTAATATAAATACAATAGATACCTATTCAGCCGCACAGGTCTCTTTGACTACACTTCCTCCTTCATGATCCATTTCAAACCCCCATTATTTCTTGACTAACCCCTGCAGGTTTTCCCAACCTCCTGCTCCAAGATGACAACTCCCACCCCTACCACATCATCACTTAACATCAATACTCTTGTCAGGACTCCCATCGACGTCCCGATCCCTGAAGCAGAACTCCGACCCGTTCTATCCACCACCCCATTCCTTCCCCTCAAAAATGCACTCAATCTCCGCACCCTAACCTCTCCAACTCTCCCACCAAACCTTGTTTTCCGCTCCGGCGTCCTATCCCACATCCCAGCCTCCGAGCTCCAGAAACTTAGGACCGAGTATGGAATTAGCACGATTTTCGATTTGAGAAGCAAGAAAGAGAGGGACAAGCATCCTAGTCCTGAGATTCAGGGCATTGAGACCGTATGGGTCCCTAGTACGGAGGAGAGGGAATTAATTGGTGGGGTGCCGAGTAAGGAGGAGGAGAAGGAGGGAAAGGGGCCAAGGGGTTGGGAGGAGAAGAGAACGGAGTTGGTGCCGATTAGCGCTTTTGCGGAGAACGAGGGGGTTGACGCTTACGTGAAGAGATATGGGAATATGTTGAGTAGTTATGCTGAGGTGTATAAAGGGGTGTTTGAGAGGTTGGGTGAGGGGCTAGGGTCACAGAGAGGAGGGGTGTTGGTGCATTGTACTGGTGAGTTGCTTGCATTCATACTGTCCACTTCCACGTTAAAAGAACTTCGTTGAGATATAAAACTAGCTGGGAAAGATCGTACTGGAATTCTATGTGCTATGATTCTTGCTTTGGTGTCCTCTCCAGCCGAAATTATAGCAATGGATTATGCACTCACGCGTATTGGCATTGAGCCATTTAGGGAATTCCTCATGGCTTCACTGTTGCATCAGCTGGGGATAGAGGGCAAAAATATCAGCATCGACGACCCAGGAGTAAGAGAGATGAGCGGGGTTAGGGGGGAAACGATTTTGAGGGTATTAGAGTGGATGGGGGAAGAATGGGGGGATTCAAACCAAGGGAAGCTTGGTAGTGGCGTAGAGGGGTATCTGATTAAGGAGTTGAGCTTGGATGAGAAGATTGTCGAAAAGATCAAAAAGAATTTAGTCGCATCTGAGTAGAGACTGGCAATGCTCCGGTGGAAAGCAAATCCTTGAAGTCTATGTTTATGATTTTCCCTTGTATAAATTTGTGAGTGGAATGTGGAACGCGACATTGGCTTCTCCTGCCTCATGCCGGAAATACTGTCTTGCAAAAGGGGGAGACTCGCTAGCCGCTCCTTGCTATCCAGAGGGGGGCTGGCAACGAAAATTCTAGGATCAACGAAACCGGTTCACAAAGGCACTTTGAAGTGCAAAGTACGTTTTAACGAGAAGAAAATTTCAATATGTGTTTTCAACGCATGTATAAATGCAAATTGACACTTCTAACATAATAGTAGAACGGCATGACCATCAAAAACCCATAGCAGAGTAGTGACCTGGGGAATGTTTTCGCGGTCAAGCCCTCAGTGCTTGTAGAAGCGCCTCCGGCTGGACTAGGGCTGTTCATGAATCGAGTCAGTGATGAAAACACTCGATCCTCAGCAGCCATCAAGACAAGAATATGGTAGCGGGACTTCCCAGTTTGTATAGCAATATGCTAAGCACTCGTTGGAATTGATAGTCAACATCGTGTACAGTACATTATATCTCTAAGGATGCAGGTGGGGTCAAGGCCGAGTTGGTCTGAGCAGCAGCGTACGGAGCTGTAATTCCCGTCGCCTGCATAAAGATAGATTCCTAGCCTGGAATTCACGCTGAATCGGATCTGCACCAGCAGAGGATCATTCGGTCTTTCTAAGCTTTGATCTGTGCTGCGTGGTAGCGAGGGTGGCGATGTACCTAACTTATGTTCTGTTAGTGGGGAGACTTCTAGTGTCGATTTACCGGCACCCAAATTTATCTTCCTAGGTTGCCCATCACCTGTAGTTTGCGCTCTTTTGTTCACTGTCCGTGTATCTGTTGTTGTTTTTCCGGCTTCAAAATCTTCTTGTGCACCTGACAGACCTGTTAATCCTATGGCGGCTAAAATTCAGATCGTGAGTAGGCCACGCAACTTCAACGATGATGCCCGAGCCTCCCAATCTCTTCCAAATAGAATTTCCCAAGTGAAGGTCGGTGGTGTAGATCTCTGCAGAAAGCCGCACAACATGTCCGTCGTTCTGTGGCCGGTAACCGGGCATGAGTGACGATCTCGTCAAGAAGATCAACGGAGTCACGGTGCCAAAGCAAACTTTAAGGGATCGTTTGCCATTCCAAGCGCCAATTGTGAAACTATGCTTCGACTAGTGCGGGATAGAGCTTCTAGGAATGAGGTAGGGTGATACGTAGTGGTCATTATTCTAACAGGAAAGAGTCTTCGCAGGCTACCCGAAGCCTCTCGCCGTGGCAGTAACAAAAAACATCCCAACCAAAATCTGATACGAGTAAACAATAAGAGTGGTGGAAAACTGATCAATGGTAGAAAAGTCGAGGGGCTATGCTGAATGCAAGGGAGCAGAGGGGAGCTACTTACAACCCCTCCAGCCACGATCGATAATTGAACCGCAAGGAAGTCATTAGCGAGTGCTGTCATTGATGATAAATTGAAAGGCTCATATATGGAGTGCCGTGTCCCCGGAGGAGCCCTCATAGCTTTGCTGTTCTTAGCTTCGTGCTGTCGGTCCTCCTGCCTTCGTCCGCCTGCTCAGCGACAGTGAGATCTGGAAACTTGGCGGGCATGATCCTTCGCGGAACAGCTCCTGCCACCAAAGAGTATTTTGAAAAATCAGTCACGCCAGAATAGTCGCGCAGGAAGTCCTCATCCAGATCAAGGAGTCCATTGACTCTGGAAACGGGGGCTTGCAGCATCGCAAGAATCGCGTCGGAAAAGATAGTAGACTTCCTCAGATCCTTCTCCACGGACGGATCTGTCCGTGTCACCGCGCCTGTCGCCCCAGATTCAATTGACTGTAGGTGGTTAGACTTGCCGTCTAAAGTATGTAAAGTAAAGATACTTACAACTGCCGGCCATATGCTTGTTATTGCCATCCCAGTCTTCCCTTCTCGTTCCCAGTCTACAGCAAGCCCTTTTGTCAGAACACTCATTCCAACTTTACCCATCGCGTATGCCGTCTTGCCTCGGAAGAATCGACTATAAATTGGTGGAGACACAACAATAATCCTTCCTTTCCAACCATTCTGCTTGAAAAGGGGCAATGACGCCTGAATAGTACCATACAGACCCTCAGGATTGATCCTTTGCATGAGTTGAAATCGTTTCATGGGGGTGTTCTCGACGGAGGACCACCAGATTGCTCCAGAGTTGTAGATTAGAACATCGAGGCGGCCGTATATCTGCCAGACCATCAGCCTTGGCCCTGCAATACGTAGAGAAAGCCACAACCTTTTCAGTCTCATTGATGAGTCTCTGTACACTCTCAAAATCTCTGGTGTCAACTGGCACGGCAGTCGCTTGCCCACCAGCTTCTCTGATCTCTCTCTCTACAGTGCTAATTGTAGATTGGGGGGAATTCGGATCTGGTGGAAACGATTTCGTATCATAGGCGTCAGAGGTGGACTTTGCTGAAACGACAACTGCAAAGTGTTAGACCTAAGTTACTTGAAGAATATATCAAGTTGCATACCAGCATACCCATTCTTTGCCAGATCAATGGCAACCTGCCTGCCGATGCCTCGGGATGCCCCGACGACCAGAGCCACCTGTTGATTGCTAGGAGCCATGTTACGTTCAGTATTCAATAAAACCTGCTGAGTTCGGTTCTATGAGAACCGTTGTTAATATATCTAAATCTCTTATCTCCATCGTGCTTGATATAACTGTTGCTGAAGTTGTGGGAGAACGCCGTTCGGGAGGTTTGTGATTACTCACAATGCGAGCCGAGGTCCATCACTTCCCGGAGAACATCAACGATGAGAAATCTACAAATTCAAGGATAAAACACATGAGTGTGACTTGTATATATTTCTGTTTCTAAAATCACGCAATATATAGTACATTATGCTCTTAATTCACCATTTACCTAGGCAGATCAAAGCAAGCATGGCGGGGAATATTGACTGTTATCTCGATTGCTGTAAGTGATGAAGCATCTGTTGAGGCTCAAAGGCGATTACTATATACTTCAAATTACGCAACCTAACTGGTGATTCTATTATTAGCTTCATTTCATAGTTACATAGCATTGACTTACCTTCTCAAGAACAGAGAGCTACTCAAAGGTCATGATGTCACAGTCAAGTGAGTCGCCTCTCAATTAGGATCACATTCTCACGATCTTGCTAGTATACATCCAATTATTAGATCAATTCGATTATCAACTTTTCTTTAAGTAACCAATTTGGTTTTTCTATGCAATCATATGTGGTAATTACGTCCGTCTAATTTATCCAAATGAGGTGGATGCTTCAGTTGGAGTAACCATCCGGACTGGCTTGACTCCCCTACTCGTCAAAGACCGTGTCAATCTATGAAATTGCTAAATTCAGTGGAGCCAGCCGAATGCTACGAGCTCTCTAGGAAGTCTCACAAGTTCGATGACTAAATTTCTTTACATATCCCAGCCTATTCGAATACTTTAGTGCCCGATTATTTATACCTCGCTCAAGCATCGATCGTGATTGAATTCTTCAAATCAAGTGATTTCTGATTCTATGATCAATTTGCACATTGCAGAATAATCGCTCTTATTTACGAGTACTCATTATCAAAATAGTTTCATCCCCGTTTTCCTTGGCGGCATCAACGTCGGCTCAGGTACTCCTTTCCCTCCTCCATCTCCATACCGCACCATCTAAAAATTCATTCACAGGTAATAAACCCCCATGATCTCTCCCAGCGAAAGCCAAATATGGTAAATTTGACGGGGATAGAGCGAAGAAATACCACAACCTCGAGATGTTGGCACCAGACTTCTTTCTTCCTCTGACACTCTTGGTATGCCTACTTTTTTTTTTAAACTCTGCAACTTCATCCTTTAGTCAGCCCTCAGTCTCCCTCTTGAGCATGTTCAACAGTAGAACTAACTCATAACCTAGCCTCAAAGAGCACTCCGCTACATAAAAGCTAATTCCCCCAACCAAACATTCGAAACCACCTTCCTTGCGCTGTTCCGCGGCATGTGGAAAGACCATATAAACATCACAGTGCCGGAATCTTTCGCCCGAGTCATCAAATCCACTAATCTCTTCTCTGACGAAGAGGTTGAGGCAATCACCAAGTCCGCAAATGAGAAAAAGTGGAAGGATAATCTGCTTGGGAATACACAGCTAGTGCTTGATCAGGGAGGTTTTGGTTGTCCAGTGAGTGGATTTTCACTCGCTTTTCTATATCCCTTATCAGAAGGATCTGGTACACCCGCCATAGGTTCTGGGAGCGTGTACTTACACCGTGCTTCGAGGCATCTATCTCGGCCATCTGTATTTGTGTATGAATCTTAGTAGTAGTAAGTTAGTACTGACATCTTGCAGTTGATGTGGGCGAGGAATAGCAATGGAGATGAGGAGCCACTCTTTGGAAGCGATAGGTAAGTATATCTGAGACGGGGAGATGGGAGCGAGGAAGTAACTGAACGAGTGATAGGTTTCATTTCATGTGGGAGTATCTAGGACTGCCATGGCAGGACATTGCCATCGTTCCCAAGGGAGAGAAGAAGTCGAAGTTGTGATATGAGCGGTATTTGCACGGCGGTTTGTGATATTGTTTTTTTGCCTAATAAACCTATTGCAGATCTGGTGAAGCTAGCTAGGATTCCGTATTTAGCTGATTTCTCAATTCTTCCGGCGCATTGCTGCTGGCTTGATCAGCCAGGCTATGTCAAACACTCAATATTTCCTGAATATCAAGAGAACCATCCTCCGCGAGTGACGTGAGCCTCTTTTGCCCCAGTCTAAGAACCCCACTATTGGACAAAAAGAGATAAAAGGGACGATCTATCTCCAAAAATTACTAAATTTCTTGATTTGGTGAACTTTTATAAAGTGGATTTGTAATGAAAGTGCCTACATGGAACCCGAACTAGTGCCGGCTTCCCTGAGATTATCTAAGGAACCGTGCATGCATCAAGCCCAACCCCAACCCAACTACAACCCACCACCATCCCGATCTAGTAAACTTCCTCCTCTGACATAGTCAGATTAATAGCGCCGCAAAATTTTGACGATTTCCAGCGCCTTCCTCGTGAGCTTAGAGACGAAATTTGGAAGCTTGCATTCCCAGTTGCTCCCCTTGTTGAGCTTACCCTCTTTCCAAATACCCAAAGCCTCATTATATTAATACTCTCAAGTCACGATATTGTTGCAACTTGCAACATACACAACAAGGAGTGCTACTGTAACATAGAGTTACGAGTAGCTTCGAATTCAAACCACCGACACATCTCCATTAGCTACCATATAGTATGTGATATATCGCGATTAATCGCCAAGATATTGTGGTGGGGGAGACTTATAAGGGGATTCAATACCCGCTGTCGTAGTTGGGTCAAGGCATTTCCTAAGCCGGGGCCTTATACGTACGTATAAGCAAGGCCTAGGGCTGCTAGAGGTTCAGCACTCATCTACTCTTTTTCTCAATTACTCGCATCGGTCATTGTACTCTAGTTTCATTATATAGTCAGTCATTTTCTCGTTATATAGACAGTACAGAAACCGTCGTCCTCCAAGCCTCCGCCGTCTAAGAATTCCTGGACGCCATCATCAGACAAATCGGCATCTGACGGGTCAGTAGAGTCATGCTCGTTTAGCTGAGAGCTCGGCGGCTCGAGCCTGCCTATCCATCGTTGGAGGCGTTCATCTGGAGTCTTGATCGGGAATGCATGGCTCGGGCAGAGCTTCCTGAACAGGAATTCGTGGGAGATGGATTTTGGACCGCAAAGTAGCCATGTTTCGGGAAATAATTTGTGGAGGGAGAGAGTTTCGTGAAGACGGGTTGGGGCAGGCTGTAAAATGCCAAGGATGTTGGGTCGAAAGCAGGATTCAAGAAATTGGGTCGAGAGGAAGTGGTAGAAGTTGAGGCCAGATGGGGTTAACGTGGATTCTGGGATTTATAGTTCGGGTAATATCCACTCGTTCGGTCTACTTCCTATTGCCAACTTTCACTTTTGAATTTCACTTTGTATCGGGTCTCCAGATTTTGATATCAGGTATGAACATGAGGCTCGATGAAAGTGGCAAGTAAGAGGAGAAGAGAGGGGTTCCAATATCAGTGGATGACCTTTGTTTGTATGTGAAACGCACGAGTCGGTTCTCATTGAAACCTATTCTTTCCTTATCACACACTACACTTGCAAAGATGAATCTTTATAGTGTGGATATATAGAGTTATACTAATGAATATATGTATGACCATTATAGGGCGTGAAGGCGCGTGGTTGTGTGTGTGCGGCGGGTTAGGTTTCTTCTTTAGATTCGATCCCACGGGTTTTGCTAAGGGAGCTTAAGCGAGATTTAAAGGGCTGGTGTCACAAACCAAAGTTAACTGAAGACACAACTAGAGCTGGTTGAATAAATTAAACGGAGGCCTAGGTTCTAAAGACGCATTCTCATAGTATTGTATTGGTATCTTAATCCTATCTGTAAGCCATGCCATTCCGGCCTACGAATCATCCAAACGCCCGCATTATACCTATGCAAAAATATGAACCAAATCAATCCAGACGCAGCCATCGCAGCTATTGGCCCGTTGAGGTGGCCATGAATCCCAGCGACGAAATTCACAAGATCCAAAGCGCCACCATCTCAGGTGCTAAAAAACAGTATGAGCAGAGAGCTTTCAAACCCGTCCCCGTTCACAAACAACGCCTGATTGTGAATATCAGACTCTCTGACTGGCAAAATCAAGAACTTCGCAATCATCCTCGAAGAAACCATCGGCGTTGACGTCGCTAGTACCATTGCCAGGTCGAGACCCCCCCTTGCGTCTTCTGGTGGTAACTACCATCTGATCCGTGTGACCAGCGTGATCTGTCACTGTCAAGAAGCGCTCTATTTCCGATGATGGAAGGACACCAGAGTCAGCAGAAGTGTCGAGATCTTCCTCAGGGATATGAGGCGGCCCAACATCAAGCTTAGTAGCCGTTATATGGCCCCCAAAGGCCCACGATGAGGCGGATATAATGCTTGTTGGTAGTGGGTTTCTTTCTTTGGAAGGTTGTTGTGGAGAAAGCAAAGCAGATACAGATGTTGATGGCGGAGGTCCTTCTTCCGAAGAGTACACATGCAGTCCCACACGCCGGTCAGTATGGAAAGGTTGGTATGGTGCATTTGACTCGATTTCCGCCTGGGGAATGGACGATTCGGTTCCGCGCAGATCTTGAGGTGGTGGTGGCTGTCTCATCTTCCAAAGAGATTCATCAATGTCCGTTTCGGTGAGTTCAAGATCGCCCACCTGGTTAAGGCCACTGGCCATCTCTGGGGCTATTTTCAAGTCCGGTAGAGAGGAGATTCTGTGCTCACTGTAGTTGGAACCTCTCCATGCCTTTTGTTTGTCTGCAGGGCGATCTGCTCTCCGGTTCTTAATACTGTAAACCCGAGCAATTCCGCCACCGACAACAATGACAGAGTCATTTTTCTTGCCGGCTAGGATTGAAATGCAACCTTTCGCTGGCACTACCACACTGCGGGGAAGATGCAGTCTTGTGTTGCCAGACTTGCGCATCTCATTCATTCTCCCAGTTGTATTCTCAATAGATTTACTGATTGCACTTGCCAAAGCGTGAGTTCCCTGTCCTGCCCCGGCTTTCACGTTCTGGGCCGAGATGTTTACACTGCTTCGGCGGCGTCGGCTCACCAAAGGCCTTGTAGCAGTCCAGACGGCACCCAACGCACTTGATGCGACTCCAACAGCAGCAGTGAGAGTGGGACCAGGTGTCTCAACCATTGCTTTGGCAGGCTTTGGCGGGGGGCCACTTCGTCGGGGCGGAGGCCAGGTAAAGGCGCTGGCAGGAAGATCGAGTACATGGACTGTCCCTGGCTCTGTAACCATGTAAAAACGCTCTCCATGTGGTGGTGTCCACACAACGTCAACAATTCTGGCAATTGTCATTCGCGAGAACTGAGCAATTTGCCTGACATGAGGTGTTTGCAGTTCACTCTGGAAAGCCCCCTTCATAAAGGATGATTTGCCATATTGGATACGCATCAAGTCCCAGACGGACTGTATATCGCCCTTGCTGCTAGCTGTGAATAGAGCTAGACCACTGGGAGCAAATGACAAAAAGCTACATCCATGTGGAACTTTGAAGGTTGCCAGTGGATGAGGCGATGAGGAATTTGGAGTCTGGTGAGAAAGTGTATCTAGGTCTATAATCGATATCAAGCCAGAATCCTTGGTCACCAGAGGAGCTGGAGTGGGGAGACCGTGTGTTGGTGGGAATTGATGCCCCGTATTTCCAGGAACAGCATATTGATTACCATTCGGCACGGAATTTGGTGAAGGCTTGTTCCTGTAGTTGTTCCAGGCCTGCAATCCTTGTTGCGTAAGGTAGTTGCCAGCCTCAATAAATTTTTGAGTTCCTAGTTGTACCATCTGCTTCATCACACTGTCGCCCTCGGGTGTCTCGACTACACAGTTCTGAGATGGAAGCTGCGGTGGGGCTTGGGAGTTCAACCCAGGAACTCTTGCGGTAAAAGCTGCACTGGGAACGGCTGCACGGAGTGAGACTTGTTGTGATAAAGTAGGTGGGCAATATGCCAGCCAGCGACCAGCCATCGATAATATCGACGCCTTGTATTGTTTTCGTGTGGAAGAAGCATCGGATCCATTCCAGTCCCCATCAATAGGACTGATTGGGCCAACAGGATCAGTGGTGAGTCCATGTTGAACAGTGGTCCAGACTTTACCGATACATTTAAAATCTGGCGAAGCATTATAGTCGCGTCCCTGACGGAATATCCATGTCTCTCCTGTCGTGCCAGATGCGATCACCAAGTATCCGTTGTCAGCTCGAATTGTCAGCGATCCCGCCGGGGGAGGTGGTCGAAACAGTGGGCTGAGAGGTGGGATCGTCAAGGGGATTTTGGGTAGGGACAACAATGTAGTGATGTGCTTTCCTGCCGGAGAATATACCTCCACGGTTGTCTGGTAGTAATCAATCACTTCGTTCTCGCCGAATGGTTGGCCAGGGATTCTTGGAGAACCCCGCACGCTCTCACTAGGAGCTACGGAACGGCCTTCTGGCGGAGTGTTGCCCTCTTCACCACTGGATACCTCACTTGGGGACCAAACTGGCCCATGAACCACCATAGCGATCAGAGGAATGTGGTCGGAAAATTGTCCTTCAGCATTCCAGGAAAGGACTTTTGCATGATAAACCCCGCCTCGGATCCCCTCGAACCCCCCGGTCTTTTCCAGTCCTCTCTTAGAGACTGTGAATATGCTGATACCACCCTCGTAGCCCGTTAGAACAACAGTCTCTAATTTTGACTGAGCAGGTATTGATAGATTATCAAAACCACAAAAGAACCCCTTTTCACCAGGAGTTAGGCCTGTAGTCCGAGGAGAGAGCAACAGATTGGCATCTGGAGCGCCATAGAAGTGAGCTTGAGCCTGGTGAGGAAGAGGAGGATGTGGGCCATTCCTTGGATACTGGGAGTACATTGAGCTTCGACGAGCAGCGTAAGTCGAGACTTGTGGCCGGTGATCGTCGACAAATCCTTGCGGAAAGTTGCCGTCTAACTGGTAAGAAAGGGGTCGTCGTCGGATCACTGGGGGAGATGCAGACGAATGATGTGTAGACAGGGCTCCTCGTTGTTCTCTGGTTGTCCAACCAAAATTTCCAAGTCTATCGTCGTAGGATGATGGAAATATAGGTGGTGAATCTCCCAAATTGATCAAGTTGTTGGGAGAGCTGGAATATGCCGGAATATTCTTTGCCCATTCATGCGTGTTTTGAGATGGGGATCGATCTAAGGCTGCTGAAGACAAAGCATCGAGTAGAGGAGATGTTATGGGATTTCCATTCGAAGCTGTGGGCTTCATCTCTGGTGACTGGACTTGGGTTGACTGCAAGGGTGATTTGGCACTGGCGGATAAGGAATTAGCAACTGGTTAAATGACGCAGAAGCCAACTATAGAACTCTGAATAACTCACGACATCTTTGTAGCATTTTTGGTTACCGCTGCCAGTACTCCACCTCCGCCAGTATCCTTCCCCGCCGTCCCATTATTCTTCTTGCCGTTGGACTTGGAGCCAGAAGCCTTCTGAGTCAGCTTGTTGGCTTGGGAGTCACCGGTCGGATTATTATGACTATCTTGGTCGGATGAAGGGGGCATTCAAGTAGCGGTAGATTCCTCGAGGGTCAGTGGTGTAGTTCCGCAGACAATTGTGGTCTGCGAGCAAATGTAGTTGCGATCAGGGAGCGCGGCGCGAGGTCCCGCTTGCTTCCTGGTCCTGAATACCTAGGTAGCCAGGAGAGGAGGTGCGCGGGAATCTGAGAAGAGAATGGAGCGTGTAACTATATTTCTTTCCGGACGAGTCTTGGTGGATGGCTGATCTTGTGAGGCTGGTTTGAAATTCAGTCTTGCTCTTCCTAAGAGCTGATGTAGTGTTGTGAGATCGGGGTGGAGGGGCAAGGCAAGGCAAGCCTCCTGGTTCCGGCGAATCTAGCGCCCTTTCAGATATGCAGCTTTTGATTGGCCTGGGCACAGTTGGTGATGCACGTTGCGAAATCACAGCCTGGGGTTTCACGGGCATCTGCAGGTACGGGCGAGAGGCAAGAATTGCAATGCTTAATGTGCCCGAATGAATCACTTGATCGTTTGATCGCATCCCAAGTCATGATTGCTATTGCCTGTTACAAGACACGGCTGTAGCGGTTGATACCGGAACTCAGCCCTGAGAAAAAGCTTAGATTTGAAGACTGGTCTTCAGGAACTCCCTGGATATCTCAGACAATTTCGACTACTGTACTGAGTATATCTGGGCTTGGGCTCAAGGGAGACTGAGCCCAAGCGCCGACTCCAAGTACAAGATAAATCCCTGAAAATCTTCCGGCGTTCTGGATGTATGGAACGTCTCAAATTGTCCAGGTTACTGAAGTCAGCTTGATCTTCCAAATCCTCTCGGCAGGTATCTGCATCTCTCATCACAACGATTTTGTGACATACGTGCTAGCCCATTGCAGTAGAAGTTTAAGGTAGCACTGCTTGCTGGAGGATGAAATCTGTATTTAGATGGCCTTTGGGTATATTACTCCATCAACATTGTTCCAAACCCATTGGCCCTCTCATGACAGTCCGGGTACTTAAACCCAGGAAATTATAGCGATTCGCTCTCCAGGACCAGCGCCTTTTCCTGCCAGACAACAAGTGATTCCTCTAGCAAAAGCCCCCGTGTTGAGACTGAAGCTTATGCCTTCTTCTTTCCAGCCGCCTTCGCCTTAGCTGCCTTCTTTCTGTTGCTTCGGATCATGACCACACTGAGAAAAGATCCTACAACAGCAGAACCTAGAAGGATGAGGATGACAGGAATGCGAATGGCCCAGACTCGGGGTGGGAAAACGTTTTGCAGAGGGTGGTCCGAATCAACGAAGGGCTGTAGTACACATTAGCTTCTACTGCCACAGCTACAGCTAGAAAGAGCGGGTTTTTACCATCAAAAGTGTCCATATGGTGTAGTAGAGAAACACGACGGAGGCAGCGATGAGCATCGCAAGTCCAACAAGCTTGTCAAACTGCGAGGAGTTAACATTATTCTGGCAGAAAACGCGCGAGTAGCACAAAGGAACTAACCATTGTGGAAAATCAAAGTAGAAAGGAGTGTGATGGAAGGATTTTGAATCGAGGACGCCGACAGGTCGCGTTTGGAATTGAGAGTGGCTTCTTGTGCTCCAAAAAGGTCAATCTGGCACCTGCTGTCCGCTGACTAAGCGAGCTTGAAAGGCTGCTGGGAAACAAAACCTGGGAAAGGTTTCAGTGAATGGAAATTGGCATTGGAACTTCCATACTTGTAATTACAGCACGCATTTATATCTCCCGAATACACTTCCCGAGATATGCGCTCCCAGTTGCGGTTGTTCTTGTCAATCGACGAGGCTGTTCTCCACTGCCAAAAGTGTTAAATCACGTGATTCTTGAAACCTTAATTTCTAGCTCAACGCGCCAAGATTAGCTTCAAGGAATTTATGATTTCGCGGCAGCCTTGCCTCGAGCATTTCGCATTGCTTTCAAGGTTGTCCTCCACCAAGCCGCCATCATGGAGGTCGCAGTCTCCAGAACGGAAGAGCAGAAGCAAGCTGCAGCGAAGGCTGAATATGAGAAACTTTTGACGATGCGATCCGGTGGCACCTACATCCCGCCAGCACGATTAAGAGCTTTACAGTCCCAGATCACTGACAAGTCGAGCAAGGAGTATCAGCGCATGGCATGGGAGGCATTGAAGAAGTCGATCAACGGTCTCATCAACAAGGTCAACATCTCGAACATCAAGCACATCGTCCCGGAGCTATTTGGCGAAAACCTGATTAGAGGTCGCGGCCTCTTCTGCAGGAGTATTATGAAAGCGCAAGCTGCCAGTTTGCCTTTCACGCCAATCTACGCGGCTATGGTGGCTATTGTGAATACCAAGCTTCCAACTGTTGGAGAACTCCTCTTGAAGCGACTTGTCACCCAGTTCCGGAAAGGATTTAAGAGGAACGATAAGGCTGTCTGCCTTTCGGCTTCGACATTCATAGCACATCTGTGCAATCAACAAGTTGCCAGTGAAGTAGTTGCCGCGCAAATATTGTTACTGCTTTTGAATAAGCCGACAGACGATAGTGTTGAGATTGCTGTTGGTTTGACGAGGGAAGTGGGGCAATACCTGGAGGAGATGAACCAAGCGATTGCTCTTGCAGTATTCGACCAATTTCGAAGCATCTTGCACGAGGCAGATATCGACAAACGAGTCCAGTACATGATTGAGGTGCTGTTCCAAGTTCGAAAGGACAAATACAAGGATAACCCAGCAATCAAGGAAGACCTAGACCTTGTAGAGGAGGAGGACCAGATCACTCACAGCATCAGCCTTGATTCGGAGATTGACGTGGAAGATGGATTAAATATCTTCAAGTTTGACTCAAATTGGGAGGAGAATGAGGATGATTACAAGAAGACGAAGGCGGAGATTCTTGGAGAAGGCAGCGACGACGAGGATGACGAAGATGGGAGTGACGATAGCGAGGACGACGAAGAGAAGCAGCAGGAGAAGGCACTGGAGATTAAGGATCAAAGCAATACGGATCTCGTTGCGCTACGTAAAACCATCTACTTGACAATCATGTCTAGTATTGATCCTGAGGAATGTTGTCACAAGTTGATGAAAGTCAATCTTCCAGCAGGTCTTGAGCATGAGCTTCCAACCATGATCATTGAATGTTGTTCTCAAGAAAAGACATTTTCAAAGTTCTACGGACTTATTGGAGAGCGCTTTGCTAAGATCAACCGCCTCTGGACTCAACTGTTCGAAGAGCAGTTCGCCAAATACTACGACACAATCCATCGCTTCGAGACAAACAGATTGAGAAATATTGCACGCTTTTTTGGTCATCTTCTGAGCTCAGATGCTATTGGATGGCACGTACTTTCAGTAATTCATCTGAATGAGGAGGAGACGACATCTAGTAGTCGTATTTTTATCAAGATTCTATTCCAGGAGATTTCGGAGGCAATGGGAATGAAGAAATTGCAAGCACGCTTAAAGGATGACGCTTTGCAGGCTTATTTCGAGGGACTTTTCCCTCGAGATAACCGCCGCAGCACTGGATTCTCGATCAATTACTTCACATCTATCGGCATGGGTGCGTTGACAGAGGAGATGCGTGAGTGGCATCAAAACATGCCCAAGCCTGCTTTGCCAGCGCCCCCGGCTGCTGATGGAACGGATTCCGATTCCGAGAGCTCGGTATCAAGTTATTCATCATATTCAGGGACATCCTCTTCCAGATCCCGATCTCGAACTCCGTCTCGAAGCCGTGCTATCGAACGAAGACGCTCACCATCTCGAACCCCTCCACGCAGCGGTAAAGGAAAGGAGAGAGCAAGAGGCCGAAGCTCTACAAGATCGCTATCACCTATTAGTCCCCCTCGCCGCGCAGGAAGGGCCGACTCCCGCTCAGTGACACCTGCGCGGAGAGGCAGGCAAAACCCGAGCGAATCGCGGTCACCATCACCACGGGGACGTAGCCGTCGTGATTGCTACTCGGTAACGCCCCCAGTGGAGAGACCGAGATCGCATCGTGATTCGAGATCGCCACCACCCCGGAAATTGGCACGAAGGAATACGTCTTCTGTCAGCGCGGCTCCCAGAAGACGTCAGGATGGAACTGATTCACGATCACCACCCCCCAGACAGGCTCCTCGGAGAGACAGCTTTTCAGCATCTCCACCTGCCAGAGGCCGCAGAGGCGCAAGATACTCGAGATCTCCCTCACCTCCAACCCGAGGAGGGTTACGTCGGGATAGCCGATCTGTTTCACCACCTGTGAAGAGAAGACGAGACTACAGCGATTCCAGGTCGCCGCCCCCAAAGCGGGGAAGAAGACACAGTTAAGATAGGAGTATATTGGAAGGTGAAATGTAGCAACAGCATGGCGTTTCTGGAAGTATGGCAAATACAAGGCACAAAGCCAAGATTCAAAATCAATTTGACAATGAGCCCCATACTAACAGCAGCCTTCTGACAGCTCACTATGACACTATGTGACCTTCACCCTTTTACTAAGGCTGAATTCGGAACTTACTCAGCATGCTGCATACGTTATAGAAGGATTTGCAGCCCCACCTACTCCAACCGAGTACGAATCCGGGGAGTTACGATACGTTGTCAGCGTGAGTATCAGCTGCACTACTGTTACCTAATAGAGTGGTTGTTGTGATAAGTACCCAAGTACTAACAGTACACCGAGGAACAGTCTCCATGACTCCGAATAACTTGGCTGCCCTTCGCACCGCGGCTTTTTGGGGAAAGCTATTATTAGACCCAATTAAAGAGGTTGCTGACTCGTTGAGGCCCTTGGCCCCCATCCTACAGTACCACACTCAGCCTTCTGATTATCAAGCCTGAATGCACCACTTCATGGCCCATGGGGTTTGAACAACGAGAAAACATATCGCCAGACTGGATCTGTCGGGGTCTCCTTTCGTAAATTTGCGTGGTCTACTACATAGGGCAAGCGCTGAGGAGTTCGACGTGTGCTGCATGCAAGAAGAATGGCCCGGAATCGTGCGATTGGTATATATGCCTTATGACCGATACAACTTGGATCTGAACTCGAATTATGAAGAATAAGCTGGCTTACTCAGCGATCTGATGCCGCGACCTCCAATTGGATTCTCGGCATACATCCAGACATCCTCCGTCCGACAAGCTGGTCCAAATTTTATTATTAACGTTAGTTCAGCCATGAATTGGACCGGCTCGCAGCGTGTCAGCCAGTCAATATCCATACACTCCATACGAAGGTACTACCTTCGTACTACGAAAAATATTAACCCCTACCATTACCGCATCCCCTGGGGCAAACCGCGAAAAGTATGTGAGGCGCGTGGGGTCCTCCAAGGTGCTCAGTGCACATCATTCGTACTGTACTGCAGTAACGGAGTCGGCGCATACTACTGCACTGGATGTTTCCCGTTCCACTCCTGTTCTTGTCATTTCTGCTCAAAGAGTAAGAGGGACGATGCGTGTTCATGCGCGGGTCTGCTGGGAACATGTAAGCAAAGCTCTCCTGTTTGGTATCTCTCAATATCCATCCACCAACTAACAAATGTCCAGACTTTGGATTACAGAACTCTTGCGCGCTCAAACTACGAAACTCTACGAATTGCCTACGGGGATCCAGGCCGAATGGCTGGGTTGCTCGATACTCCCTCAGTAAGACATTGGTTCTGGTAGTGTGGTGATGGATGCTCGAGAGCGGGATGAGTCGCAGTCTCGTCGGCCGATCATCAAGCGTCCATGGGATGAAGAGACAATCACAGAAAATGGGACCGCCTGGCATGGCAGCTTGCTACCTCCAATTGGAATTGGATTGTACAGCCGACCTTCAATATTCCGGGCCGGAGAGACTGGCGACAGTCTGCAAAATCCCCGGAGCCCAGACTCGAAAGAATTTGGAGGAAAGAGAGCAAGATACGGAAACCATGATTACATTTCTCTAGCCCAAGAGGGACTAGGATTTAACGGGAGGATCCATCAGTCCCAAGTCTCCCGTAAGTCCCCAGTGCTCTTAAAAATTAAGCTGTTTGCTAATACCCTGTCTAATATTCAGGTCCAATATATAATCAAAACCGAAGCTCCTTTGACTTGCCGAGTGTCCTCCAAAGTCCAAGAGACGAAGGGCGGGAACGCCAGAGCGGGGAACATGCGGGCTCTCAGGATACTTCCAATCTTTGTCAACGATGCAGAAGGTCAACCATACAGGCTCCAGATCTAGACTCATTTGAATCTTGCGAGGTCTGCAAAAACAGCCCCGAGCTTGCCCATGTCATTTTCAAAATGCGCTCTGCACTTACTAATCTCGAGGAGAAGCTGGGTTCGGGCACCACGTCCGAACAACGCGGAATCATTCGTGTACGTCTGTCGAGATCATGCAGCCCACTCATGCCCTTCCCAATTCTTTTGAAGTCCCTGAAGTTATGGACGCCAGCTGACCAAAATATGAATTAGGTCCATGAGCGTCATGAACCGAGCCCTGCAGAGTATCCGCCCATAGCGCAGTTTGGCTTAAAACATACTCTTGAGGGAATGTTGAGAAAGATATATCAAATTAATGATTTCGCCGATAACTATGTACAGCATGGTCCAACAGAAAGCCCTCAGAACTCAAGCAGTAGATTCAACGACGGTTTTGGACTGAGCCCTCAAGATGGTTCCATAGACATGATGAAAAGACGTATCGATGCTACCGACGCGGACGACACATTCAGGAGTAGAGACAATGGTGCTGAGCCCAGTTCAGACGCCAAACTGCACACGAGACGGAGATCTCCCACCTATTCAATGGCAGGCAACGATGATTTATCGACCATGAAATCTCACCACGACTACCAGACCTCACATCCTTCATCAGACAGGTCTCTCCTTAGAGTTTCTGTCATGCACCCTCCACCTGCTCCCAACAGCCGCCAACTACCATCTCCACCTTGCCGTTCTATTCCTTCGCCAACATCACTCAACTTCCCTTCTCCATCCTCCGCCTCCTACGGTAGCGCAGGCCAGCCTGTCAATCTTCCTCCTCCATCAAACCTCCACCAGCAGACCTCGTTGAACAGTTACCTACCTCCCATCGGAGGGGTCCATTCCTCCGATGCTCTCCAAGCCCATGCAGCTGGCCTTCAACATGAAATTTCAGTCCAAAAGATCGCTCTCTCCTCTCTCCAAGGCGAGCACGACAAACTCTTGGCGGCCTTCTCCCGATCTCAGAACCGCGCCAACGCACTAGAGAAGAAGCACACGACTTTGGACAGCGAGGTCATCACCCTCTCTGAAGAGAAGCTCGGATTGCAGACGCGAGTTATTGAGCTGGAGCGAGATGTGGCCGACCTATCGAGGAGCAGAGACGGGCACCGACAGGCAGCTGTTAAGGAAGGTTCGCAATACGTTGAGATCGTCAGGATGGCCAGCCAGTTGGAGGAGAAGACAGCCCAAGAAAGGAAGAGCTGGAACCAGTGTCGAGTTGAGCTGGAGCAAAGGATCGAGCAACTAGCAGCCAGAAGCAGCCAGAACGATGGCATGATACTGTCTGGGAAACCCACCATCGCCCATCATGTCATCCATGATATGAATACACCACCAGAAGCTCCAGCTGGGCTTCAGAGCGAGCTCGGGCTAGAACGGATGTCAGACACTGTGCCGACGTCACAGCCAATCGACTTGCAAGATACGAAAGAGAAGGATAAACTAAAGGAAGAGATTCAGGTCCTTCGAACGCGGTGTGCGAAGGCTGAGGATGCGTTAAGGGCAATTAGAGAAGACAGCAAGAGCACAGAAGGAATAATTGCAGCACTTAGCTTGATGGGGAAGTCGATGTTAGACAGAGCCGACACAGCACTTGGGGGCCTTTCCAAGGACTGAGTATCCTCTGGGCCGGGGCCAACAGCGGTTCATACTGGAACAACTGTACAAGACCATGGGGGCGTTTGGCATCATTGACGGCGTTAGTTTTAGGTTGGTGGCATTTGGGCATCCATGTTGTGCTGTGAGCAGATCGGGAATTAGTATGAAGCCGAACACTTGAATAAAAGAGATATCAGGCGATCTTGACGTTTATGTTTTGAAATAAACTAGAGAAACACTCCAGTCGGGATGCTACGTCAACATAATTCATGGAACTCGTACGTCTGCCAAGTCCGGCATTTGAACTCCTGAACAGGAAACATTCTCCGATATCCCCCCAAGTACGAAGCAAACTCATGTCAGGTATATATCTCGAATGGCAATAAGGGCACCAAAATGCTCGAGAGACACCTTGACCCGACAAGCAAAATATATCCTACTGTACCCTCAATTTCCTGCCGGCACCAGGCGGTATCAAATTCAAGGGGCGATTTTATCCTCGCCTACCCTCCGAAACAGGCCGTGAGACCGTGACCTCCTTCATCCTTTGCGCTCCCACACCTCACACGGCTCTCAAACCCCCTCAAACCCTTCATCTTCGAACTGCTGCCACTAGCAGCCAATTCCCCGACAACAACGCGTGATAAATCGGATTCGCATGAGCCGCCCCCGGGACTCGGCAGGGAGTGAGACGAGTGATTTGCAACGGCGATGAAATTGTTTGGAACGAAGAAAGGGAGGTCAGTACTGTGCAGTACAGTAGCGCCAACAGATACGGGAAGCCAATGACGCTCGGCTGGCCGTCCCGGAGGACCACTCCGTCGAGGTCTATTTCTTCAAGAAATAGGATTCTTTTGTCGGCTAATCATTGTTGTTATTCTAAGTTGCGCCGTTACCTTCGATCACGTAACTTAGTATTTTCGACTGTTAGGTAATCAAAAACACCTCGTTGGCATAATAAATATTAATAGCTAAATACACAATTGATCCTTAGTAAATCCGAATTAAATTAATTTTGTTCCGCTTTGTTCTACCGGAGGAGTAGTCGTCAAATCAGCTGATGAGCGACATTTTCGGACCAATAAGGTTAACCCAGAGATGCAGTCACCTGATGAGATATATTCTTGAACCAATTAGAAAATCCCCGATGTCAGCCCGGAAAAGGGACGTCTGTAACCGAAGCCACCGTGAGCGGTTGCGAGGTTGCGAGGTTGCGAGGTTGCTTTACTACCTCATACTTGGATATTTGTGTTTGTATGCGCAGAGCCCAAGAACCACCACTCGCGGCTCTGGTTTCTTTGGCTTCCCGAATGATCGAATCACTTGGGGGGGAGACTAGTGCCGAAGCAGCAAGGCCGCGAGGACAGACCGGGGACATGAAACGGGAGTTTGGCACTCGTTGCGCCTCAACTTCCAAAAATAAATGGGATATATTCTCTCGACTTCCTGTTGCGTGCGCGGTGCTGTGCTGCTGAACTTTGATCCTACTATCGTTCTGTTACCTGTGGTTGTCAACTTTGCCCTTCTCTTCTCCTGCAGTAGTTTGGCACGTCCACTTCATTTTTGACAGCCTACCATTTCCATCTGTTGAGCGGATACCTTTTTTTTTTTTTGCTTTCTGAATTCTTCTCTTGCGATTGATTAGCTGCTGTCTGTGCGATATCTGGCAGCTCGATTCCGCCCACGCAGAGTCAACATCACACCAACCGCATCGTTCGACATACTTCCACCTGTCCTCGCTTCATTTCTCCAAGTACTATCTGCCAGCCTCAGTCCTCCTCACGCCAGTCAAGATGGGACAAGCATTCTCCGGCCCCAATGCCTTCAAGTTCTTCGGCTTCACGCCCAAAGCCACTGCCGTCCTGCAGGCCGATCCCTTCCTGCTGGTCATCCTGGTGGTGGTCCTGATCTCGTGTATCGCGTTGGGACTGATTGCCTGGTACATACATTTTGTGACGAACAAGGTGTATTATAAACCACCGGTGAAGAAGGAGGGGGGGAGGAAATAAGTTGGGCGTTAAGAGTTGAACCGAGGGGGAAGGATGATGGGATAGAGCGGGAGGGGATGATGGAAAGGTCGACTCGAGTCGGTGTTGGGTTGACGACAGGATATGAGTGATGGACAACAATCCATCATCATCATGGCGTTGGCATGAGAAGGAGGGCGGAATTGTGCTTTCACGGTCCCATCGGACGGCTAGAGTGAGAAGTGCAGGACACCCCTCGCTGAATATTTCATAATAGATCCCCCGTTGTCGGAACTGAGGGGGTTGCACAACTAGGCATGGATGGATACCGAGGGTGGGAATTGAGCGTATTACACTTTTGAGAGAGCTTTCAGCGGGTTGGCACTAAACTTTTTTTTCTATCTATCTACTTCATATGATATATTACAAGGAATGAGATGGTGTTGGAGATCATGATTTTCCGTTCTATTTCGTTCAATGCTAGTCTGGTGATGAGTGTCGATGTTGTGTTTGCTTTTGCGTCTCAAAACGAGGGACTCGTAATTAGCTTGTTGCGATGTCTCATCTACTTAATTAGCTGTGTGATCGTCCTGCCTGCCTATGCTGATTCTTCCGAACCGCATGAGCAGCTTTTCGCCCCTTGCAATGCCTTTACTGTAGATGGACTTTCCTAGTTGTCAATCGTAATCACGTTATTTTCCGAACTGCAGAAGAGCCGCATGAACGTCAGGTCAGGGATTCATCATCGCAGTTGAGATTAGAGGGATGCACCGAGGAAGTGACGAGAGTGAAAAACTTGAGTTCAAACTTCAGAGCGGAATAGAATATTCTCGTTTTCCTAATGAAAAGCGAAAGGGTATAGTCGTCGGGTTGTGCATTCTACACAACACCAAGTACTATACTACCTAACCAATGTACCAGGTATTTTACTCTGGTCCTGAAATCTAGTCTCAAGCTGCTTGCCTGTCTATATGTATCTATCTCATTTCATCCAATCCCTTCTACGCAATCCCATCAGCAGTCTCATCTGCCCTATTCCCACCATTCGTCTGCTTGTTCTTCTTCTTCTTTTTCTCCTCAGCAGCAGCTTCCGTCTTACATCTATCACACATACACCAACCCCCGAGACTGCCCTGCGCCCACTCTCTCCTATCTTGGACCTTCAATTCAATATCGCAATAATGGTTCAATACCTCATCTCCCGCCTTCAGCCCCGCCTCTCCTTCCCCAATTCTCTTGTCCCTACACCACATCTTCATGCTCCCCTCCCACTCCCACTGCACATTCGGATCACAATCATGATTCGCCAAGCACCACAACGGATGCACAGCCGCTACCTCGGGGTGTCCATTCTGCTTATTAACTCTTGCGGAAGCCGTGCCCCTGAATTTCGAGCACAGCGTGTTGAAAACCCAGAGATCGTAGTCGGCGAGGGTGGTGAAGATGTCGATGTCCATTTTCTCCAACATATGAAGAGGACCGGAGATGTTGTACTGGAAAGAGAAAGGAAGGGTCCAGACCGGTGGCGGGGGAGCATTGAGTTTTAGAGGAACGGCGTTAGCGGCGCTGGGTAAGAAGTCGCCCCAGATGTACTTCACTTCTCTCAGTTCGAGCGGATGCACTTTTTGGGTAGCGGACATCGCGAGAGCGCGGGATAAGAGCAGAAGGTAGAGGGCGAAAGGCTTTTCTTTTGGGTCGGGGTCCTTGGCTATGGTGTCTACGTCCTTGTCGCAGACGGCGGGGTGGTAGGTTTCTTGGGCGCGGGAGAGGCAGAAGTCGTTGCAGAACATGATGTCGTCGCAGTCGGGGCAGCCGACTACCGTGCTGTTGACTGTAAGAGGGGGGAGTTCGTAGCTACAGGCGTCGCAGAGGGATTCCTTCAGGCGGTTGTTGGCGGTTAGGATGGAGTACTCTTGGAGGACTGTTTCTCCCGGCTTGATGTCTGTTTTGGCGAAGAGACCCAATTGCTTGTTCGTGGGAAAGATGCCATCCAAATCCATGTTGACAGCGAATTCTAGTAGAGTAGGCAGTTCCGTAACTCTGACCTCGAAGTTTGGGGCCACCTCCGCCAATTCTGCATTGAGCAAATCCAGAGTCTCCGTCGAGAACCGGTTTGGTTCATGGTCGTTCCATGGATATAATTCCCGCCGTACCAGCCCTTGGTCAGGCAAGTTATTGACATCCAGCTCCTCGACCTTCAACCTCCTCCTGGCCATCTTCTCAATATACTCTTTCGCCTGTCCCAACTCCTCATCCCCAGGCACCACCCCCAAGCCCCGCGTACAAAACTCATGAGCGCTCTTCAGACACCCGCACAGCAGCAGACTGATCGCCAGATTGCGGTAGCATCGCAATGAAGCGATTTCCGCAATGCGCGTAAGTCTCTGCTCTTCGTCTTCGCGCTCGGGGGAGGGGATGGTCATAGCCTCGACCCCGCCAACAATATCGATGTGAGCTGTGGCCGGCCTCCGCAGCACGGCAGGCAACCCCTCTTCCTCGCCCAGCCTCTTCTTTAAAGATTCTCTCGCCTGCTCGTGGTATTCGAAGCCCTCATTCACACACTCATCGCACAGCAGCAGCGCCCTATAGCTATCCCCCGCCGCCAAATCCGGATACCCTAGCTCGGAATGGACCGCCGCCCTCTCGAGATACGCAATCAAGTCATAGGGTAAACTCCCCAGTCCCTCCGTTAAAAGCTGTCTCTTCTCAAGCAGGAAAAAGCTTGCGTCTCCTGAGGAGACCGAGTCGGTATCCATTGGGGCTCCTGTTCGAACATGATTCGGAATTCCAGACGGTTTGGAGGAGTGAACGGTGGTGCAGGACATTTATTATTTTTCTGCGTGCTGGCTCGCCTCCTTGCCTCACCGATCAGCGATGGAGACTGGGCGGAGCAAAACGTCCGGGAGAGAATTATTGGCGGGGAGGAAGCACTTGTCGATAAAGAAATAGAGCGGTTTTTGAATTGTGATGCGGTGTTAGGATAGGTTTTCGTTGTAGAATTCGTGTGGGGTATGCAGGGTTCCGTGAACCCTGTTCTGAAATAGAAAAAGTGAGTCGAACGCGAGGATTTGGGTCCATAGGTACTCTAGTCTTCACGATATTTCTGACGTCTAGCTAGGGGGCCAAATACTCCAGCACTATCTCATAGGAAACCAAAAATGGTATTCACAGGATTCTAAAGCGGTCTACTTAGGCTATCGAAGTCGCTTCCTTCGGGGGATAACTCAACATGTTTACGGCTATGAAGCACACGATTCTTGAAATGAAGCCCGTGACGGGGTACGTCTTTTTGTTTCCTTGTTGGCATAGCGGGATGGTCTTCAATAATTCCCTCATGGGCCTCTCATCTGCGCTCCCTTCTATGTGCTAGATAGGTAGGCGGTCTAGAACGTCTCGCCAGAGCGGCATGCAATCCAACCCAGCTAAGCACAATCGCATCATGTTTGCAGCTATGCCGTTGAGGTAGAACCCGCATCTTCATGCCAACTCCTGAATCGTGCTCCTCTTCAACCGCTCAAGTCACTCAATTTATCCACATAAAAGGCAGGAACGACAGGAGCCCCCTTAGCCTCCCACTCTTCCTTCTTACTAACCCCCGTCAACACAGCCAAAGTCCCCCCAAGCTTCCCCTCAATCCCGAATCTGATATCCGTGTCTAACCGGTCTCCAACCATACAAGCTCTCTTCCTATCAAACTTGAACTTTCCCTCTATCGAGTCCATCATTGCCTGACTTGGCTTTCCCAACGCCAGCGGTTGTTGGCCCGTCATATTGACTAGAGGTATGGAGATGGAACCTGCCCCTGGAAAGAAGGTGTGGTTGGCGGGAAGCGTACTGTCGGTGTTTGTAGCTAGAAATTTTGCTCCGCGTCTGATATAGTGGTAGGCATGGGAAAGTTTCAGGTAGTTGACGTGAAAGTCAAGACCAGCCAAGACAATCCCAACATTCTCATCCAAGAGTGACCCATCCGCAATTCCTTTGTAGTCCTCCGGCGTGATATCTCTTCTGTATGCCGAATCTGTTCCTCCAATAAACTCAACACCCTCAGACTTGAGTTCTGTCTCAATGCCGCTCTCGCCGAGGACATAGACTTTGTTCCTTGGAGCGGGCATTTTTAGGATTCGTGCAATGTAGACGGCGGAGGAGTAGGCGGAGGCAAAGATCTCGTCGACATTGCTGGGGATTCCCATCGAGGTGAGTTTCTTTTGGTAGTCGGCGCGGGATTTGGTGGAGTTGTTGGTTACAAAGACGATTCTCTTGCCTGGGGGGGTTAGCAAGTGAAGGTTGAGGTTTTGGTAGGAGATACCTTTGGACCGAAGAAATTCCAACGTCTCAACCGTTCCTGGAAAGAGTTGATCTCCAGACCATAGGACTCCTGTGAAAGAAGTTAGAAAATCCCAATTACTGGTAGATTATTATTTTACCATCGCAATCAAGAAGGAAGATCTAGATAGCAGGTCAGTCTTCCTTCTCTAGCAGCAGTTGAGAACATCTCATGGTTATTGACTCACATCAAACTTATCAAGGAACTCCTCAATACCAGCCCTATCACCCGAGAGGTGCTTCGAAGTTGCCATTTTTAACTTTGGTTGAGGTGTTTTTGGCAGAATCGGAACAATCAACCCCACCAAACGCTTCAGGTTCGGGTTTCACTCGACCGCCCCGGCCCGAACCCCACTACATCATGTGATCACATCTACTGTAATAATTGATCCGGAATTCCGAAGAGTTCCCGTCCGCAAGCCTCCTCCGATTGATAAGTAATGTAGGGCGATATACTTCAGGAGATATCGGTTGAAAGGTTTCGCTCTCTGCACGTCAGCTTTGGTTGCACGTTGAGGGGTTGGGAACTCATTGAGTGACACTACCAAAAGGCCAGAGAGATGCCCACCACTAAGAGACGAAGACGAAGCTTCAAATCTGATTATGTCTTTATTTGACTTTCTATTGCTGCAACTCTTATTTTGAAGTACTTGGTGTGGCAGTTGATCGTACCGTACCGATAGCATAAATGACCCCGAGATTGCTACCAGTCCAGAGCGAGCCTGATATTCAAAGTATCTTGTAGTCTTGTAGTCTTGTAGACTTGTAGTGAAGTCGAAGAACTTTGAAGAAAACTCTCAGCATCAACAGCAAGTTTATCAGATATCAGATATCATATATCAGATATTGGATAGGAGAAACGGAGTGGTATTCGGAATGCCCGTATCACATGTCACTTGGCGGTATCGTCTCTTTAGGAAAGCTTCCACTTGTGTAACGATCGTTATTCAAGCAAAACAAAGGCAAGAACAAAGGAGAGGAAGAATCAAAGGTAGACTGGACTTCGTGTCGTCGGATATGAGAGCCTCGTAGGATCGAGAAGTGGAGATGGAGGATTCCCAATACCATGGGATAGGACGTTGCTAGAATGTTTCAATCCAAGGTGTTTCGGGAGAAGACATCATCCAAGGCAGAGCGGTGATCTTGCAAGTATTCAGCCTTGCTGCCGTTACACGACCTCGACCTATTGAATTTGCTAACAACGATCAGCGATTGCCTCGTGCTACTCTATACTGTCAGTACTGTGATTCGCCTGTGCTTCTAAAGCTGCTTCTTGACCCCTTTTAAGCTCTTTCCCCTGCTCAGAAGTGTATCGTTGATCCAGGACCAACTCGCTCCTTCGTGTATTTCGCCTTGTGAAGGATTTACCGGCATTCGGAAACTAAAGACAACTTTACTTAAGCTAGAGACGACTCAGCCCGCATTGATACTTAGGTAGGTAGTTTTGGCAGAGGAATAGCATAGCATCAGGTGAGTGACTTTTCAAGTAGTCTGTCTTTCTTACCCTTATCGGCATTCCAGCGTCATCTTGGGCCCGCACTCAATTTCGGTAGACCGAGCGAACGACCATCATCACCAAAGATTCAGTCATCTACAACAAACACTACAGTACAACACTAAAGTTAGGCCTCACTTTCCCTCTGTCGCAAGAAAATCCTTACTATCCTCACTATCCTTCTCTTAAACATTCAGCCCCCAGCGCCTAAGGCTGATTCTAGCTTTTAGACAAGGCGACCAGCCAACACATTGCGAGCATCTCAGCAGCTATCGATAACGAAAATCCCCCACTAGCCACACAATTGATCGATATTTCGTCATTTATTCATGATGGCCAGACAACCAAATCTTTTCGCCTTCCCAAGTGTCGATGCCCTCGCGACAACTCTGCGAACCTATGTCATCCAATGCCAAAATGCTGGTATTCATCGTCATGACTCCTTCAAGGTAGCTGTCTCCGGCGGTTCCCTGCCCAAGACACTCGCTCAAGCACTACTCCCCAAGCCAACCTCTGCAGAAGACACCGTCAAGTTCGACAAATGGGAAATCTTCTTTGCCGACGAGAGAGCTGTGCCCCTCGACCACGAAGACTCCAACTATGGCCTTTTGAAGAAACAGCTTATCGACAAAATCCCAGCCGAGCTTGGCAAGCCAACCGTTCATCCCATCGACATTGCGCATTTAGACGACACACAAGAGTTGGCAGACCAATATGAGCAGCTTCTTGTCAAGAGCTTTGCTTCGAGGGATAGCGTTAAGCTGCCCATTTTCGATTTACTGCTCCTGGGTTGCGGGCCGGACGGACATACATGCAGTCTGTTCCCTGGACATGCGCTTTTAAGGGAGACGGATGCTTGGGTTGCGCCGATTGAGGACTCGCCAAAGCCTCCACCCCGGAGAATTACCCTCAGCTTGCCAGTCGTTACACATGGAGTCAAGATTGCATTCGTCGCAACCGGTGGAGGAAAGAAGGAAATTATGAAGAAGATCTTTGAGGAAGGCGCTGGACTTCCATGTGCGCTGGTCAATGAGGGAGCTGGAGAGAGATGCAGTTGGTTTGTCGACAACCCGGCGGTAGAAGGCGTTAGTTTCCCACGAAGAGGTAGTCTCTGATTCGTAGATTAGAAGACTAGAGTGGTGATTTGAATTTCAATATCGCGTTGTTTCCTTGGAGTTAGCAGCGAGAAGTTTTTAAAAGGAATGCCAATAGTCCAGGCTATTGTGCACAGCTTTCTATTTAGCAAGGTAGAAGGCCTGGTGCTATTTCTTCACAGGAAACTTGAGAAAACGGTCGAGAGAGACAGTCTCCCTCCTCGAACAATACACATCTAATGCCATCAAATCATCCGTCAATCTAGAACCATGGACAGTGATCGCAGCGTGATCATTGCGATACAAGTGTGAAAGAGGCTATGTGCTTGAATTTTCAAGCGTGCCTCCTTTACATCAGGCGATGCTGGTGCCTATGATATCAAGTGAATCGGACGGATCGGATACAATGGCATTCTAAGATGTCTACATCCCAGACTTCGTTTGAGTTGCTCAAGGAAACTTCGTTACTTTGTCTTGTTTCCCACAATCCATCCCAGCCTCAAGCCAAGCACACGCTAATAATGACTTAGTAGTCAATCAACCCCTGGCTGGAGTGCGTGATAAGTAAGCCAGTCAGTGATCAGTCAGCCCAATACAACTAACTGACCGAATGATATTAACTGCCAGTAGCTGATATAAAATTGAAGCTATTCAAAGGTTTAATATAACACTATAATTAAACCATGCCAATTCTTAACCACTTTTTAATGTTAAAGCAAGCAATTACTTAACTTGAAGCTCTTGAATCAAGATTTAAATTTAGAGATTTGTTAAAGCTATAATTATTATTATAAATTAAAATAAAAATAAATATTTAAAATATTAGGTAAATTTAAAAGTATTTAAATACCTAGTTGATAGAATTGATAAGTTTGAACTAAATAAATTATATATTATAATTATATATTTATAATGTATTTACTAGCTAGCTTACAACTTATCTGTAATTCACGCTAACTAATATCTATTAAAAAGAATTTTATTCCCGAAATACCTTATTTGGCACGCTTTTTAACCAAATCTCCTTGATATTTCCTCTTTTCATTTGCTCTGCTATCTCCTGTTTAAGATTACCCTTCTTTAAAGTTGCAAGCAACTTTCGAGTTTCGACTATTAGATTAATACCAAAATTTGAATGCGATTCTTGGCTAGTAACTTATTGCTATGCTTAGGAATCTGTACTTTCTAGAGATTACCTCTACAAATATTACTACCTTCCCCTAATATATTATTTTGACGCAAGAAACCCTAGGTTGGAAAAAGACAGAAATTATATAATAGAAGGCCGTATATTTTAATTTTAGACTAAAAACTACTAAACGCCTTTCTAATATTTACTACTTTCAATTTAGTTAAAATCTGGTCGGGCTATTTTATATTAATTGCAGCTTATGAGCCATTTTACCAAGAATTGTTTAAAGTTTCTTTTTTTTCTTTTTTTTTTCTGCCGCTTTAATTGGTAAAAAGGAAATCCCAAAATACTATAAAACTTACCAGTTTGGGCTTAACATGTAGTGTTTTACAACATACAGGAACCCTTTGCGTTAGAATAATATAGGGGGAGGGGGGCGGGAGAAGAGGGGGGTATTAGTTGAACAGTGAAACTGTCTTGAAGTCTTCGCTACATTTAGAGTATTTGTTGCGAAATGTTGTATACAATTGCGTACGCCTTATTCTCAGACACTCTCCATCATCTGAACCTTATTCGTCCCCTAAAGCGTTCCTCGGAAAATAGAATCGATTTTTCCGAATATTCGACTCATTTGACTCATTCAACTCATTCAACTCATCTGACTCGTTTGAGTTGCTATTCTCTGCAGAGTATCCATCTCGTTACTCGACCGCGGAAGACTAATTATTCATCTAGAGATTCCAGACCACTTCTTTGTTGTGTTGACACGGTCGTTGTGATATATTCCAGACGGAGGAGCGGTGGGCGATCAGAAAGTCGGATCCCGTCCGGAATCTAGGATTCCGTCACAACACCTTTGCGGTGCTGCTTAATTTTAAGTGAGACACGACAGGAGGAGGACTAGTAGACGGTCTCATGCTCAGCTTGTAAGCCACCAAACCTGTTCCGTTAACAGTCAGAAAATGCCTCTAGTTACTTCTGCCAGTATCAGGCCGCTCCCGGTGGGACGATCACCGCTGTATTGGTACTTTTGGGTTGCGATACCAAGTTTGCTCTGAACTTTATAGCCCTAATCGTGGCATCTCTCGCACGCTCGGGCCAGCAAGCCATCCGCTTTAGTGGGTGATGGCCACCGAAATGTGACATATGGGCACTAAATCTGAAGATAAACTAGGGACGAAGACGAAGTATATTCCGGCTACCCGGATGCTGCATAACTTTCAATAAAAGAGCCCGTGCGAGCAGGGTTTCCTCCCTAACCGCGAAAAGGCTGCAGTTCCTACTACACTACTATATACTATAGCATGTATAGCTACTTGTACTACGGCCACTACGGCCACTACGGCCACTAATCTTAGTACTGTACCCTTTCTGTATAGTTTAACCGAGTGGGCACGAAGTAGCTCACTCCCGTCCCGTCACAATTATAGTATAATATTATAATATAATGAAATACCAAACTCTCAAGAGATATAAGTATTACAAGCTAATAAGACTCTATTTTAAAGCAGTATATATGTTTGCTATTACATATATGGAAGTATTGGAAAACACGTGTGAGCACTCTGTTGCACTTGTCTAAGTGCTTAGTCAGCAGAGCGCGCCTATTTAAATCTCTTCAACTGTAACCTACTTTTATACCTGCATCTAATTCATTATTATTGGATTACTCTCTTCTTGAAAATGGCTTCTCTACGCGACAACCGTCGCCGGGTCTCAGGGCCACGGTTCCACGTGCTACAGAAGACCAAATCTCGTGTTCGTATCACAAAAACTGCAAAACTCTCACAAGAGTGAAAAAATACCAGAACAATCAATATACTAAAATTTACGCTTCCAGCCTGAATTCCCTTTTCTCAGTCACTAGTGCTAGACACCCACCCTCCAATGAGATTCATTGATGTCCATGAGCTTTGAGGGCGTCATCCCTCAAACGATCAAGCAACTCTAGGCGATTCTCCTCATGCATGCGTTTCGCTGTTACTCGCTCAGGATAGTTCCGCATAAACATGTTTGTAAAATGGGTGCCATAGTGTATCTTTTTTCTGAACTCCGGCAAGGGTTCCATGACAGAGGAGAAGTTAGGTTCGTGGAAATAAGCAAAAGCGTACCGCTCAGATGTGTTCAAGCCGACTTTATGCGGCGTCGAAGGGAGGTAGTCGTTAGTAAGGAACTGCATCATATCACCTATGGAAGACAGTCAGCTTCTGCTCGAGGCGTGAAGATTCATTCATCTTACCGGGAAAGACTGTCAGTGTGTTTTCGACAGGGGGCACAAAAAGCCACTTCTCGTCATCCTCGTTCAAACCAGCAGCACTGCTTTGCCAGTTCTTGATGTTTTCACCCTCAATAGGAGGTCGGATAAATAGCCCTCCTACGTCATCCTGGCCTGCAATAACCAACAAGCCGTAATCGGTATGCGAGCCGATGCCGCGACCAAGTTTGCCTTTGCCATTCGTTTTGTCGACCTGGGGAAAGCGTAGAATGCGCATGTGGTGCCAGCCATCCTCCGTTAAGTCTAACAATGCACCTGGACTCTTCAGTCCCAGTCCCAAGGCTGTGAGCTTCAACAGCTTTTCCCCAGATTGCCCCAGAAGCTCCATCAGCATATCCATTCCTCGCTTGTACGCCGCATCGGGCCAAGGACAGGGTCCATGACATGGCCACTGATTCTGAACGCGGATGTCCGACTGTGGTAGGTCCTTTGTGACAGTAAAGATCTCCGAGTAGTCAGCGATTCCGTCGGTAAGTTCTTCTCCTGAGGCGATGTAACCTGCAAAGCTTTGATCATCGACGAACTTTAACTTAATCTTGGACTCTTGCTTGAAAAATTCCTTGGACGTCTGGAAACATCCACGCAGCATCTTTTGCTGAGCTGGCGTCATCTGGATCTGAAAGATTCCGGTCTTCTTCCAAGCCTCAATCATGGCTTTGCCGAGATTGATGCCTTCTTCGTTATTTTCAACCGTGTCTGGAAGGATGAACGTCTCAAGGTTACCGACGGAAGCTTTGTGATGAGGAGGCATCTTTTTGTGAGCAGCGGCTGGCGATTTGGCGTCGAGACTCGTGGAGAGAGGAGGCATCATGCTTCTGGCAGCAGCAAAATGGTTGGGTTCGAGACCAGGGGAAGGAGGTGGCATTGATGTGACTGTAGCCAGATATCGCTGATGGAGTTTTACAAACTTTGATGGTAAAGTTTGGGGGAACCGGTTGGCGCGATTCTGCAACAGTACTATTCTGCCAACGGCCAGAGTGTTGGGAACCAGCCCATTGGGAACAAGAGGCATGTTGAGTGTGTGGGATAATATGTGGGATGGGATAAATAGGTGATAAAGCTGAAATGATCCTGGGGGGAGGTTGGGAATATCTGAAAATATCTTGTGATCAGGGAGAGACCTGGAGACAGAGAGAAGAGGCAACTTGGTGTTTATTATGTATACAAAATTGCAACCCGCTCAGCCAAGAAGCTCCCAATAACGCTAAATGATCCTCATACTTGCCCCCTAGATAGATGTTAATCAGGAGTCATAAGACACGGGAGGGAACAACAGGGAGGGTAACAGGGGCCTCTGGCTAGTACTATTAAGTAGAATTGAGTAGAATTACATAGAATTTACAGTATGGAATTACTCTAAATCCCTCACCGCCCCTCAATCAAGTAACTGACTTTCTAATTAACACTTTGTTAGTTCTCCTTAAGCTTTAATAACAGCATTACACCCTTCCACCAAGATTTAAATAAGCTTTTTATATATAACTCTAGTCTAGCATTTTAAGCCTGCTAAATAATCCTACGTGAATAGAAAAGACTAGTATTTTTTCAAGTATTATAATCAACGTTGTAAGAGTGCGCTTGAATCCAGCTTTTTACTTAATTCCAGATATATTGAATACAATTAAGATCTAGCGAATAATATAGCTATTTGATCGATTAAATACTATATAAATAAAGGTTTAGCTACGTTAATTTAGAGCGATAAGGTGAGCCTTTATCTTGTATGCAAATTAGCTTAATCTTCTATTTCTTCTTTCAAAAGGATATCAAGTCTTTCTTCCCTAATAAAATTACCCTATCTTCCTTATTAACTCTCGAGTTTGGACCCTAAGCTGCAGAAGTCTACCAAAAGACTAGAATCTGACGCTATCAATCCTAGCTCTAGTCTCACTACTTCTCATGCCTAGTAAACATCGAAAACCTTGGCAAGCTCCTCGAGTGAGCAGATACCGCTGAGTTATTCACACTCAATCTGAGCTTCAGCAAATGGCAGCCAAGCATCCACCGAATACACCATATCAAGCACTGAAAAGCCGATATCCTCCCTCCAATACCCAGTCTCATGCATAAAGCTCATTTTGTAACCTACAGACTGTTAGCTAATACTTCGCCAAGCAGTAGCTCTACTCACCTTGCCGCAGTCAACAAGTCTTCGTTGTATCTCATTTCTAGATCGACCTCCTTCACGGTACCTGCCAATGATGCTTGCACCACACTTGTCTTCACAACTGAGGGCATCAAATTCTTCCATGCATCGAGGAGGGTATTGTATACTGGATTATCGATGTCCTCAATTTGGAGTGAGCCCTCACTCTTAGAGATAGGGGGAAAGAGACAGTGGAGCTCTGTCGTGGCTGTAAAATGCAGGCCGCCCTTGAAAAATTTTAAGCCCTGCTTGAGCTGGTCGCCAGCGAGACCCAATGTCTTGCACTTTCCGTTGATTAAGACCAACTCGTTGTGAAGCGTAGTCGGGGCTTTCGCGTTGATGACAGTCCACTTCAGGAACTCGTCCAGAACCGTAAAGTTCTCGAAGGCGACTGTGTCCACATCCCAGTTGATGTAAGTAGCCTTAATGACACTGTTCTTTCGAATCGCATAGTAAGGAGGACCGATGCGCTCATAACACTCTAGGGCTGCTGCTCTCGACTCTGGCGATGCGTGCAGCATGGCAGGGACGACGGTAAGTGAGTGAAACTTTCCTACGTCCTTCCTAGCGTTGAATGTTAATGTGATTAAACGGCCTGTGTTGGCGGCAATCTTCCAGATCATTCTTCTAATCTCGAGCGGGAACTGCATGAATGTCGTGAGCTTTGCTGGCTTTTCAGGAAAGACGAGAAGATGCCGTCCGCCGCGAGCGACGAGATTGGTTCTCTGTCGCGCAATCTCAAGGAATAAATCGGGATTTGCTTCAAAGAGCTTGATCTCAACAACAGGCTTTACAACTTCTCCGGCTCCGAAATCGAACTCTGACTCGGCATCTTCCCAGTCCTCGCCCTCTTCAATATCTTCTTCTCCTTCTCCGATGTCAGCGGCAGCATCCATGTTGGCGTGGAGCTCCAGGTTGGTATCCTTTCCGATGTCGGTATCGTCCGATTTTGAGGAGTACATGATCCGATCAAAGTCGTCCGTTTTGTAAATGGTTGGGTATGACCTGAGGAGGGAAGAATAGATAGAGAGGACTATTCCTTAACTACCAGAGTTGAGGGTTGTACAAAAGGTTGTTTACTTAGCGTTAAAGAATTAATAGCGGCGAAGCGTTATTAAATCTTAATAGGAGGAAGGTGGTCTTGTAAATTAGACTGTTAAGTAATTCACTTTAATCCAATGTAACTTAAAGTGAGTGAATTGCTCCAGTATCATCTCAGTCTTTTACGGATTTGCCAATCGTTCTCGACGATAAAAGAAGTGGTTGATGGAGGACCAAGCCTGTTCTTAAACAGTCGTGTATCAATATATCAATTTTATATTGTTCCATGTAACACCAACGAGAACTGGAACAAGTAATGCAAGAGGATCAATGTTTCTTATGAGTTTCTTACTTATGAACAGACAAAGAAGAGTTCGTTTTTGGTAAGAAAGTTAAAGGGTCAGAACCAACCGAACACCTTGCGTTCCGCATACCGACTGGCAGTCTCTTAAGCCCTATCATAGGAAAATCCGAAAGTACCAATTCTCGGAATACCTCAACCGGCAAGCATCTCCTGAAAACAAATCATATCCACCCTCCGAATAATATTGCGAAAAGGGAGAACTGTTGGGCTTCTGTTGGCACCCACTGGCGTTTACTTCTGAAGGATACCCTTCTCCCCTCTTCATAAACCTAGCTGCCTTGGTCGAGTCTATCTTGTAATCTGAAGTTCGTTAGAGGAATCCGGGTAAAGTATATACTTGGCTTACCTAGCCGCAGCCAACAAGTCTTGCCTGAACATCTCCCTCAAATCCAGATCAATTTTTGAGACACTAATGGGTAAAAGGCTCAGTACAGTGGTCTCCTCCACAGATTTGAGCTTCTGTTTAATGTCGTTCAAGAGTAACTTGAACTCCGGGGCCTCATTTCTGGCTGCTTCTTCAAGCTTGAATGGACGTGGGGCAACCTTTCCTTCCTGTTTAATGATAGGGATAACACAGACGAGCTCTGTAACCGCTGTGAAATGCAATTCAGGTTGAAGGACAAGTTGGCTGAAGTCCACAATCTGGAAAGAATAGAGGGCTAGCCTCTTACATCGTTGGTGAATCAGCATGAGATCTTGGTGACAGGCAAACATGAAGGGCTTTTCAAATAGCATCAGTCTTGACAAGATACCAGGTCCATTGAAAGCAACAACATCTCTCTCCCAGTTAACATAGGTTGCCTTGATAACGTCGGTGGAGTTGATTATACCATCAGAGGGTCCAAGTCTCGCAAAAACCTTTAGGCCGGCTGCTCTAGATTCCTTAGAAGTATGCATTATCGCGGGGGATCCAACGGGTGAATCAAAGCCACGAGCATACTCTGGCTCATTGAAGAATATCTTGATGAAGCGAGGCTCATTTGCAGCCTCTTTCCAAATCATTCTGCGGATCTCAGGAGGGAAATCATTGAATCGTTTCATTCTGCTAACCTGTTTCGGCTTTGAGATCTCAAAAACGTGTTCTGTAGCAGCCAACGTACGGTCTGAAATGGCTCTAGCCAAACTCCTCTGCTCCTCGATCTGAACAAAGAGGTCGGGATTTTTTTGGAATAGCTTGATCTCTGGTTGCCTGGGGCTTTCTGGTGGCTTAGCATCGTCCGCCGTCCCTTCAGTCCCGAAGTCAAACTCGGACTCGACATCACCCCAATCAGAAATCCCTTCGAGCTCCGAGCCAAACTTGTCCTCGGTGTCGGATTCTACAAGACGAGAAAGTCTCTCGAGACTATTCATCCTCTCTGCCTCTGAGTAGTCGCTGCAGTGAGGGCCCGGAGGGGTTCTGAAGGGAAGTCTTGTAATAAGTGACAGGTGTTTCGGTGATTGGATTTCGCTGTTGACTCTGTTGGGAGGTAATGAGAGTTGCGCAAGTATCTGGGTAAACTCGAAGCTAGGGATACTCCGAGTTAGTGTAGCGACGACGAGGAACCCTGTATTGATAAACAGCTAGGTAGAGTTCTGCCCAGGCCTGTGGCTCTGTATTAGTTAGCAACTTTGCAATGAATATGCATTGGGAACTAATATACTAACGTTACACTGGTTGCTTGATCTTGTTATGTTGTAGGCAGGTTCAGTGTTCCTGGTCAAAGAAAGAGGAGAGGTTTGAATTTTGAATTTTGAGAGTTGATAGTGAGAGGGGATTTGACCTGGAGAGAAGAGGAAAGCTGGGCGCACTTTCTCTGAGAGGACAGGTAGACCGTAGACTTGTGGTGATCAAGATGAATAAACCCTGGAAGCCTGCCGGGGCGCTGATGCCTTTTCATATATGTCTCCTTGTGTAGAGACTTATGGTCTTTCCAGGATACGGCATGTTAACACTCGTCTGAGCTTACAAGCAGCCTTTCTCAGTAGATGTCCATTAAGCGACTCAATAACTAAAATACCTCCCTTGGTTCTCGGACTGGAATTCTCAATGTTTGTTTATGGGAGCCCGTGGTGGCCAATAAATATCCTCACATTCAGCCTCGCCCTCCGAATCAGGTCAATTGCATCTCTCAACACTCTCAAATTTGTTTGCTACAATTCCCGCGACCCTCAGCATTGAGGAACAATCAAGGCGAGAGCCATTGTGGGAGAAACTTTCCATTTTGACAAGGATATGAATGAGTCAAGGTTTCAAAAATTCGACAAGTCGAGGATTAAAAGCGGGTGCGAGCAGACGAAACTCTTCACACAGTTAAACTTGATTTAGGCCTAGAAAACGCATATTACCGAGAAATCTTTCAAATCCTTGCGGTTGGTTTTGGTGCAGGCACAGGTACCCAGATATTTATTATATTCCGAGAAAATCCCGGGTGCAATTTCATGGGGCAGTAATTGGGAAATACTCTGGCCAGCCAGTAGCGTGGAGAGGCGTTTGAGCTCAAACAATTACTGTTTGTTATTATTGACGTGGGGTGCTATCACTTGCTATCACTTGCTATCTACTTGAGAAGTTGGGACAATTTTGTAAAGTGAAAATTGTGAAATAATATAGCAAGTCCGTGGAGCGGAAGGATTGCTTAGGCTCAGATAACTAACTATTTCCATATCTTTCTATTGATTTCGGGTGCTCTTACTGAGTATTGAATTTAGAACCCGGAGAAGTTAGCTTTTACCACTTACAAACTGAGCGTACAGGGGTGTATGGAGCGACTTTGCTCTCACCACCAGAGGGGAGAGAGCGTTCTTTAATATTCGATATGGGCGCTAGTAGGCCACATGAGCACATGGGGGCGTGGGGAGAAAACTGTTTCTAACGTGACAGCTTTAATTTGGGAGGTTGCTTCCCTTAAGACCGAGTCAGAGATAGAGAAATGAAGAGCGAGCGTCCTGGGTTTGAGTAACTCATAAGGCAAGAGGGATCTGCATAACGCAAACGAAACTGAATTATGAGACGGGGTGGCGTCACTGTCACGGTGAATATGGAGACTCATGTGGGAGATGTCTACTAGTCTCAAGTTACGACTGTAGCTATGGAGGATAATAAATAAGCACAAGTGCAATGACTATGAATGCAAAAATCAATCTTCTCTGAAATAAAAAACTTGCTCAGAGTCTGCTGATAACCTCCTCCCACCAAGCCACCCCACCAAGCGATCAAGTTGCTTACAATGAAGGCATGGACAACAAGTACTTGTCCACCTCCACCTCCCAAACTTTCATCTCCTTCTTAAAACGGGCCTCATCAATCTCATTTAGGAAGTTCACCAAGTCCCACTTTCTACCCTTACTGCCATAGCCAAGCTCTGTAACGTAGGCCTTCAACTCCACAGCTCTCCAGTGGTCGAAATTGGTTCGTGTTGGCTTTTCAGGAATCCCAGCGAATTTCAGAGCAACCCGCTTTCTCATTGCAGTTTTTTCCACCTTCCCCATCGGCTTTTCCGTGCCTCTGACCCCCTTCAAAAGACCGCCGTGCTGGACACCAAATTTCTCCTGAACCTTGGAAAGCCTCTCCATATTGAGAGCCATCATTTTCGCTGCGTCAGAAGGCTTACCTATCCCTGTTTCCTGAAGTTGCATGTTGTGGCCTAAAACATCCGTCTCCAGAAGCGGGAGCAAGCGTAGATTTCCCTCGACTACTGAAAGTGTATTCCAATCATCCAATTTTGCCGGGTGTACTGAGCCCGGTTCTTGAATTTTATAGGCAATATCGTCGCAGAGAAGAGCTATGTAGTTCAACTTCTTGAAAAGGAGAAGGCTTCTAACATAGTTAGCCAAGTCATGGGGAGGGTACCCTTCAATACGCTCCACCACGATTCGCTGACACTTCTTGACTATACCTTCACCTATACCCGAGGATGCGTTGACAGTACCGCAAAACCTGTAGAAGACACCGAACGAGGATATACCGCCGTAGGACGAGCAGAACCGGAGACAGTCGGAGTTGTAGTTGATATATGAGCCGGTGAATTTGCCATCAAGGTAGATTTCCTCGTAGTATTTCAGCCCAACAAGACGCGATTCAGAACATGCGTGTAGCATACCTGGGGCAAGTGTTGGTGATAACCAAAGTTTTTTTCTCTTGTGCACCTGCTTGTGTTTGGTGAGTTTGTAGGTGATTTCAACAGCACGCTCATCGCATGCAGCCCAGCCCCAAATCATGTTCCGATTTTCGAGTGGTAGGTTCTTGAACCTGGGGAAGTCCATTGCACTAACACGTGTTGTTAAAAACATCATTGCGCTTGAGCAGGTTGCAGGTGTAAAGCTGCTTGTGCTTGTACCTGTGCTGGGAGCAGGTGATGGGCCGAGAGCAACCAGTGTAGTATTTACAACTTGAGAGGAAGCAGCAGCAGAGGAGGGTGCATCTGTAGAGCTGCTACTGATCACGAGGGAACACATTGTGTCATCTACCATGTTGATGATTGTAGATTGCAGATTTGGGGTGGTTGCAAATGTTTTGTTGGGGAAGAGGAGCAGCAGATACAGGTCGTGGGCCTGAATTTATATGTAGTTTAGCGTGGAGCGATTGAATAGGAAAACAAACCTGAAGTCAATGTGAAATAATTGCCTGTATTGATTGTTCCAAATTTACTGTTATTGCGAGTGTTTTGTTTTGTCTTGTGGAGGTTAATGGGATAAAAATAAGAAGATATAGGCTAGCCTAAAATAAAACAAGTTATAAAATTATAGAGGGATAGAGGTTGTCAGGACAAGTTCCAGTTTACACGTGTAACCCATGGGAACATCGGGAGTAGAATCCTAAAGTAGATATTTACGAATCATTATCTTAGCCAGGATAGACAGATATAAGATTTTTAGTAGGTCTCAAACCTTAACCGAGTAGGGAGTTTACTAAAGCTGTAAGAGACATTGAAATAACCTCATGTAGGAAGTGAGTAAAAAAATTGGAGATTAAATGGATAGCAGGCAACCGTAGTATTAGGCCCTCTTATTCAATCATCTCAATTTAGTCTCCTGGGATTAGTGCCGCAGCGGCAGTGTTAATTGTCGCAAAATAACATAGCTAAGCAAAACGTGACATAGCTTGATAGGCGCTAGATTCACTATAGGTCCAATAATGCGGGGTAACTGAAAGATCAGGACTGGCAATTGAGAAATCCAAGTCAAGTTGAGAATTAAAGGGGTTGAAGCAGCTACAGAGGAACTTGAGCTAGCTCTTCGTTCTTGCAGCTAAAGTTTCTCCTCATGTGCGATGGAGGCACTGCCACACCCAAATGGTCATTCTGATATCATCTCAAATCACAAAAGACTCACACGAAGCCAGAGGTAAGCCGTTTTTGATGCTACAAGTCAAAGCTGCCCCGTGTTACTACTGATCCGATTGATTTCTATTAATCCTGTTTGTTCCCATTGACCGAGCTAGCCCCGTATTGATCTCTTACCACGCTATTAATACCCACTGAAACTATGGAATCTTTATGGGCTCTGCAAACCCTTCACCGGAAATTCCCATTTCCAAAATTACCCGGTTTATCTCACCCATATGGACTCCTCAGGTCCTCCGAGAACCTTCCCAGATATCTTGTTTTCTAACTTAATTTTCTCTGTTGGTGGAGGCCTTCCACCTCCTCTAACCCCCCGCACAAAACACCCGTCTTTGATGCTGTACTTTGCTAAAACCTAGCGCAGATGAATTTTGAAAAATTTCAGAGTACTGAGATATTCCAGGTCTGCTCGGCCGTTGGTCTTTGATGGTGGGGCTTGATGCAAGCTGAGAACTGGTCCTATATCGTGGTATCGACTGCAGCCTGATGTTGGCTGACCGTGTAATGGAGGGTTGATTAGGTCATTTTCAAGTACAGCCAATATCTCGACCTTCTTGAAGAAAGGTAAGTACCAGTTGAGGCAAGCCATAGAGTCAAGCACAAGTCGGCGACATTTTTCTAGGATCACATTAATGCAGCGACCTCCGAAGGAAACAACCAAAACGTGGATGAGTTTTTGGGTTTCAACCGCACTATAAGTGACAGATGGGGAGAAAACCCGAATGAAATCTTGTTCGTAGTTGACATAAGTACCGGAAAATTCGCCTTCGGAGACGAGTTTTTCATATTTCTTCAATCCAACTATTCGGGACTCGAAACAGGCATGTAAGATAGAGGGCACCAGAGATGGTGAAATCAGAGTTAACTTCTGCCTAATACACCAAGTGATCTCGACAACCCGAGATTCGCAAGCAGCCCATCCCCAAATCATTTCTCGTATCTCAGGAGCCAGGAGCTTGAATTTCGGGAAGGCCTTCGGTCCAGTGCTGGAATTTGACGATTTCGGAGTCTCACTGGCTTTAGACAGCCAAACCACTCCCCTCAGCTTGTGAATGACTAAGTGTAGTGCTAGCAACTTGAGATGAAGCTGTGATGGTGGATGAGGATTTCGCTAAGCTGACGCTTTCTTCAGCTCTAGACTTCATGGCGTCTAACGATGTGAGGAGGATTGCTGTTTCAAGGATAATGAAGGGAAGGTGATTGTTGGCGTCGCAGACAAGAATCGGATGCTTGATTTAGAGAGATGGCCGAGGCGGAGCAAGGTTGAAAGATTAGCGTTGATGAACATGCAATATAGCTAATAGCGGGAGAGAAAGTTTGATTTTTATCGAATTTGGGACGGTGTTGAAGAGGGTGGCGCAAAAATGAATTGATCAGCAACACAGTCAAGAGCCAAAGGAGAGGATTAGCTGAGTGAGGCTGTGATGAGATTGCACCTGAGGTTCAGAGGCCAAGATTTTAGTGTCCTAACCAGAGACTAGGAAATTTCTCCAATATTGCGAGGAGGGTACCCGTGCAGTCGAAGAGAATATGACTGACTGGAAACGACGTTGATGTTGAATGGCGTTAACAGTTGTACACCTTAGCGACCAAGTGGGGGACGTATAAGTTATCCTCAACTTTAAACTCAAAATAACCGTATATTGCTAAATACCTTAACCCACCCTGTCCGAAACAAAGGGCTATCTTATTTCTCAGGTACTCCTTAGGAATTTTCAGTCCGCTAGAGCATCCAACTTTCCTGATCTGTTTGCATTGATTTGAATATCTAGCAAAGGCTAAGTCCTCAACATGGTGAGGCTTTCCAGTGCCAAAAGGGAGGACCAGTCCCAAAATCATGTGGGTGGATATCCGACCTGGCGGCCATATGGTCACCTTCTCCAACGACTAGAAAAGCGACCTTTCCTCTCCATTTGCACTACTTGCCTTCATGGCTTAGCACATCCACTATCTTACATGCTATTTTGAAGAGTAAAGACGTGGACTGGCTATTCGATTCGTTTGAAATGGCGCCCCAAACTCAAATTTACCACAAGCGATGACTGCAAACAGAGGGGATGAACTACGAAGAAATACTTAAGACTCTGAGCAACATATAATGGGGCCTAACTACCCAACAGGTCACAACACGCAACCCATCTAGATACCTAAGGGCGGTCGAACTTCCAATAAGCAAGTCGCCCAGAAGTAAAGTGACCTTTAATCACTTATTTGAACTTTTATGTAAGGTCAACCATCCAAACGAGCTGGGCAAAAGACTCAATAATTCACACCCACCCACCCATCTGAAATACCCAAGCAAGCTCAAAGCCCAATAAGCAAAGACTGCGGTAAAAAGGGACAAAAAGAAGAAAAAACCCAAAACCGTAGATCAAGACCAACTATTAAGGAACTTCCAAGTCAGGTCAAAAATTGGCCACTGGTCAGAGAGAAGCGCCTTCCACGTTAACATCTCAGCAGTTCTCAATCCAGGTGTGAGGAAGGTACTTGCCAAGTTTGACCCCCATTCTCATCAAAAACCATCACACCACAAGTCATCAAAGGGAAAGCCAAATTTGAGGATCAAACAAACCATGCATTAATCATTTCAAGCAGCAGCTAAGCCCTCAAAATCACCATCCATGGCCCCTTCAACACCTCAAACCCCATCTCAAACCCCATGTCCACCCCCCAGCTCTCACCCACTCTCATCACTAATCCATTACACCTATGCCAAGACCGGCAGGGCGTATTCCACTCCCCTCTCGCCTCCCAAACGCTCCCAGTGTCCTCCAAGCCAATGAGAATGAAGTAATTAAATGTACATATGTGCAATAAAGCTGCGAATCATAAAAGAGTAGCGACCATTTCAATCCATCCAGTCCATGGAGTAGAGACCGTCATGACGGCAAGTTTCGCCAAGTCAAGGAGCAAAAATCCGTATTTCGTAGCATCATTCCGGTTTTGCCAATACCGGATAAGTCGAGTTGAGTCGTTTGAAGAGTAAAATGTATGTGCAAAAGTTGTGTTCCCGTTCCTCCATCATCCGTCAAATGGGACGAGACCGAGCGCACGAGGGTTTAGCACAGGCTCGAGGTCGTCATTCCATTTACCACCAAATGCGAAAATAAAAATACGCCATGGAAGTTGCCCGTCCTTGCGATAAGGAGAACAGTGCCAGGTTCCAATACCAGTTCCTCCAGATCATAACAAAAGCGTGCTTGAAAAACATATCGATCGATGCTCGCCGGCAGATCGTGACGCTCAAAAAGTGCCCCATCCCGCCCATATGCACCCATCCCAAACGCCGCCAGGTATATTATACAGAACCAAGTCGTAAGAGAGCTTCGATGGCCTCGCGCTCCTGAGAGTCCGAGGTCATTCCAAAAGCCGATAAATCAAAATTATTATGTTGCCGCACTGGCGTTGATTTAGCCAATGCTAGGGATGGCCCGCCACCGCTTCGGGATCCCCCTGTATATACGTGAGAAGAAAGAAAGTTTCGTGAGGGACCAGACGCCGAATATGATGCAGCACGCAATGCGGCTGCTCCAACGGCTGCCCAGTCCTCGTCGTCGGTAACGTCGGCGGGATCATCAGCCATGATCTCGTCGTCCTCACCAGGACCCTCAGAAGATGAGCAAGACTCGTCTCCATCGAGGGACATCTTGTCTGCTTCGTTCTCAAGCATAGTAATGTCCATATCGCCGTCGTGAGAGAAAACGGCCGAATCACCAGCCCAGCTGGAGCCCGGTGCATTTAGACGCATTCTGTCGCTTTCCCAGCCGTGATTCTTCGCAATCGGCATGGCATTTGAATAAGAGGATGGTGCACTTGGTGGTGGCGATGGTTGGTTGCCTCTGTTGTTTCTAGCAGGGTGGCCCTTCAACCTCGCGTCCCAACGTCCCCATCCAACTTTCTCAAATTTGACATCGCCCTTTACACCTCCACCCTCGCCTCCGCTTCCACGGCCCTCAAGAGCCCCTACCACAAGTCTTCTTGCCTTCGCAGGTGGGATTCCGGAGAATCCTGGCACTGCTGTGGTGAGGAAGCCCATGATGTGGCGAATGGCCAGAGGACCATGGTTGAGGAGGATATCGGGAAGATGGTGCTTAGCCAAAAGAGTTGGCGTAATAGCACCCGCGGTATCGAATCCGGGAGATCCAACACGTTTGGCAGAGCCATCGTCGCTGCCATTGTGGGCGTCCTGGAGGTCGAGGTCGGAATCGACGTGTTCCAGGGCCAGCTGGGCCGTGGCAGAACGCGTCCCGTACGGCTTGACGCCGTGGGGAGGCAAGGAGGGCGAGATGGAGTTCGGAGGAGTAGGGAGAGGTTGCATTTTCGTAACAGGAACGCTCCTGGCCGCTACAGCAGCAAAGCTGTCTCGGCCGGCCTTGGGGATATTGCGAGCAGTGGATGCCATGCTAGCCATTTCGTTGGAAGGTGCTTTCGTATGTTTCCCTGTAGGTGCGCGACAAGAAATTAGATACTGGTTCTGCGAAAAATGCGATGGGCATGGGAGAGCTGGGAATGCTTGGGCCAGGAGGCTGACTCACTCTCGACTTGCGATAGAAACGTGGCGAGTTGCTTGGAAGACGAGACAGTAGAGCACAAGGCAACTAATTATCGAGTCGAGGAGTAGCAGAAGACCTGGCAGGAAATCTTATCGGGAAAGGCAATAACGCTGTGGCGAGAAGCAAAGGCGTACGACGGATTGTTGGTTCGTTGTACGGTACAGGGGATCGTGGAAGAAGAGATGGAAGTCTCTGCTTCGATCAAGATGCACGAAGGGGGGGAGCAAGCTTTTACGTTGCTCGAAGCGACGAAAATGCAAGTGGTCGAATCGGTATGGTGTAGCAGCAAAATTCTCTGGTTGGTTGTTGTAGATATTGTGTTGTTGGGCGATGGGCGACGGGGCGATGGGTTGCGAGTGAGCTCTATTTGGACGGAAGGCAGGCATGTGCCAAAACGGGGTTAGTCTGGGTTAGCGTTCCAGCGTGCAGGACAGCGCAGGATTCCTGGTATTTCTGGCTTTGTGCATTGATGGTTGAGCGCTGAACGATTAAATGCTGGATGCTGGATGCTGGATGCTAAATGCTGAACTTGCAATTGCCTTGCGCCAGCAGTACGACGGCTTGCTTGCACACCTGGCAGTAGGCACGCAACAGCTAGGCAGCTGGGGACTGGGTGTTCGGGGTTCGGGATGGCACTGTCTGCCCTGCCCTGCCTACTTGCCTCTGCCAACTCTCTCCAGCTCTCTCCAAGTACCTCGCCATCTCGCCATGAAATACCTCACCATGACATACCTCACCACTCACCACTCACCACCCGTCACCCACCACTCATCACCACCGCTCTATTCGCACTTGCTCCCTCTACTCGCTGGAGTCTCGCCAAGGACATTGCCAACAGCGCCTGTCCTTGCTCGGCTTGTTCAGCTTCAACAGGCTTGCATGTATCATTTGTACGGTTGTACCTGGAAAACTTGAGATGATGAAACATGATCTAGGTGCTGGTCATGGTTGATCCAAATCAAACGAGGTTCTCAATTCTCAATTTGCATGAGCCTCTCCCTCTGCATCCCGCTCTTAGTCTTAGTGTTGGGTGGTCTTGACTCAATCCTGACGATGCGAACTTGGTGCGAATGATACAACGGCTCCTCTGCCTCTCTCTGGATGCCGCTCCAGTGGGTATGGATGGGTAAGAGTGGGTCGGAATGCCGCACTTTACAGTACAACGTACCCATAGCGGGAGATGTGCACCTGATACGGACACGGAGGTGCCCAGCTGGCCCTCACCATACCTACAACACCACACCACACCACATCACTCACTCCCATTTAGCAACTCGCCTGCAAACATGGCAATGCGCCAAATCCCACGTCTTTGCTGTTTGCATTTCCATTGGCCTGGAAATAATTGCAAAATCACCAGACACCTCCTCCTATGATGTTCCATGTACGAGTAGACGTGCCCAGAAAGAGGGGAATCGCCCAACTGCGGCGGGTATGTACAGCACAGCACAGCACAGTACAGTACTGTACTGTGGTATTTCATCCACTTACTTGGGTCGCTTGGAATGGAAGCGTTTCCCCACGTTCTCGAATGCTGCCGTAGAAGCCGTTGACGAATGCGCCAGGAAACTATCTTGCTCCGCAATCGCACATCCGGAGAAAGTTCTTCTCAAGAGCGAGTCGCCGTCTCCCAAGCCTGGTGTTCCGATCTTTCTCGTGACACTCCGTATGTACGAAGGTACTCATCAGCCGTGAACCACTCACTTGTAATCGTGTCCCAACTCTGGGTCAGCTGCAGCCTTCAAGCCTATCTTCATCCACACGCCCGAGAAGATGTCGCGCATACTGAATCGCCTGGGTCCACTCGCTTGCCGATCATCGGAGGCGTGCTGGATGAAACAGAGTATTTGCATGCATCAAGAGGTTCATCTCAATCAAAGACATCATTAAGCATTTCTCCTCGCTTGCGCAAATGCAGGAGCCCCGGAGAACGTTGTACTGTAGGAACCTTATCAATTCGGTCTACGAAGTAGGAAAGCATCCATCGAATCGGGTAAAGCGGAGTCCCGGCAAAAGCAGCCTCTCGGGCAAAAGCGCCACCAACGTGATCTTACATGAGATGTCCGTGTCTCCCTAGCGAATGAGTACTGTAGAGTGTTAGGAACTTAGGGACCTGCGCCTTGGTTGAGCACATATCTTCTACACGACTGTGAATCGTCAGTACGAGTGATCCTCCTATGTTTTAGTGAAGGGCCACGCAACTTACAGCTTTCAGAATTGGGAGTCTTTCCTCACTCAACTCGAAGACTTGCCTGTACTGCCTGATGCTCTCCCGTAGAACCGCCTGTGATGTCGCCCGTCCTTCGCAAATGTCCTTCATCCTCAACTCGGTCTCTTTCCGTAAGAATGGCTTGCTGAGACTGATTTCGAGGCCCATTCTGTCATAGCCATCAACGAGGGCGACACCAAGTGTTGATGGGATAAATTCTTGCAGCCCTCCTCTCTCCCCGCCACCTCTTCTTCCACCTCTACCTCCTCTTCCACTTCTACTCCTTCCTCCTCCTCGCCCGCCACGACTTGCTGGTTCAGCATCATCGTCTGCGTTTCCAAAATCCCTGCTACCCCCTTTAGCTCGTGTATAAACATACTGGCGGTCCTTGATCTTGGCAATATGCTCAGCCATTGTTGCATCAGTCCCAATACCATTAGCATCCATCAATGCAATAAGATCTGGCTCTGTGAGATATGACGGAGGACCAGTCTTTCCTTCCTTCATCATAGCCTCCGTAGGCTCAAATTCCTCACCAAGAATGAACCTGGGCAAAATCTGACTACTTGTCCACTTTTCGTAAACATAAACATCCAAGTAGTTTCGTTCCAGCACGACGAGTCCATGCGCGGCGAATGTCTCCTCCCCGTACTCGATTTCGACGTCTGTTGCTTGACCCTTGGCATCTTCGGAGCAACAAGCCAAAAACCGGCGAGTCACAAACTCATAGACTCGGCCTTCGTCAGCACTCAAGTTCGCTGGAGCACAGTATGCCACGGGATGAATAGGGGGGTGGGCCTTGTCATCATGTCTCCCTTCTCGCGGCTGCTTGAAACCCCCATTAACCAAATTTTGAGAAAATTCTCCCCATCGGTTGTCCTGCGTCTGCTTTTCACAGAGTGCTCGGAGGTTCATACCCTTGTCGAAACGATCGGTCTCCGTTCTTGGATAGCTGATGAAGCCCTTATTGTACAGAGACTCCGCTGCGGTCATAGCTTGTTGGCCATTCATCCTTAGAAATATGCTGGCAACTTTCTGGAGCTCAACTGTGGTTAATGGTAGTGGCTTCCATTTGCTGGTAGGCTTCTCTTGAACCTTGGTGACTTTTGCAATCTTTGCAGTAATGCATCTCTCAAAAAGAATGGTTACTACGGCTCGGTCGAAGAGATGGTTCCGGCGCCAACTGAAGTTTACACTGGTATCCTCTCGCTTGTGCATGACCTCGATCTTCCAGAAGAGTTCAGGTCTGAAATTCTTGACTCTGAAATACCGATCAACCACAAATCCCAGCGTTGGGAATTGACAAGGTCCTATCAATCATTAGAATGACCAACATCAAATCATGACAGTTTCTTACCATAACTCAACATCATATCTGACAAGGGTCCACCGAGTGAGCGGAGATTAGTAGTCCAGTATCTTGTGAAGATGTAACCAAACCTTAAATCCAGCTCAATACGCACAGCAACTGCATCGACTTGCCGGTCATCAAGGTCGGTAGGATTCCTAGCAGCGTACAAGATATGTCTCCAAGGCATATTAGTAATTAAAATATGATTGAAAATCTGGCTTGACCTACGCTCTCTCAATGTTGCTAAACTTGGCTCTCTTGACTTGAAGGTTCCTATTCCCTTTGAACGCAGCCGTTCTCACCTCACCTCCGATGTGCTCCCCTTCTCGATCACAATCGGTCCAGATGAACAGAGCTCTCGCGTGCTTGGCATTTTGCTCGATGTTAGTTGCAATATCTTTCTTGTCCTGGGCACCAATGTCAAAAATTTGCAAGAACACAAGGTGAAAGTATTGTCCAAACCTCATCAACGTCCACAATTACAGGTGCTGAAAATAGAGCCTGAGGCGGGGGAGAATTCCAGTCCTTGTAAGCAGCAGGAAAGACCGTGGAAGTCAAGTGACCCGAGACAGATGTCATTACGACATCGCAAGCTCCCCATTGCCCGCCAAAGTCAAACGTAAATGAATAGTTCTTGATGTACTGATTGCGAGTATTCGACTAAGAAAAAGCTCAGTCGAGATACCAACCTTGTTGCTGAATCATAACTTACAGTACGGCAAGCGCCTCCAGATAGATGGCCAGCTACCGCTTTAGCTATCGAGTTCTTCTCTGCAACGCAGAGGATCTTTGATGGAGGCATGATTTGTGTCGTGAATGTTGCCTACCGAGAAAGGCACATCTGGTGGCATTCAGCGCTTGAATTGCTTCCGGTGCTTTGCGGGGAGCATCATGGGTGACGAACAGGCCTGTTGGCGCGTCAAATCACATTCATGAGGCTGAGAAAAGGGGATGAGAAGTGGAAAACGCGTGGTGAAGTCTTGATATGCAACCCGTTACGTACAGTAAGCTTAAAATAAATTTCCCTTCTCGACCTCTCGGGACGAACCGACTTGCCGCCTCAACCCGACAGAAGCCTCCCGATCCCTGTACATTTGACCCGCGTCATCAACTTCAAAACACCTGGGGCACAGCTCTGTTTTGTTTCCTCAGCGCCGTGGTGATTTTACCAGCCCGTTCGACAACTGATCCGCAAATCATTCCACAATAAGATCACGCCCAACATGGCTCTACCAGCAGTAAAGACACTCGTTGAGTGCTCATCTTGGCAAAAAACCGTGGTCCCATATATCCCCCAGCTATACGACCTTCCTCAGCAAATCGCCCTCTCGTACAACAACCCAGAAGAGCTTAGGAATCTTTACCTTGCTACGAATCCGTTGGTCACAGCCTTTGCTTTCTCTCTCTTCCTGGCTCCTCTCTTCTTGATCATTTCAGAGATCAATAAGAATTATTCCCAGGTTGATCGGTGCTGGAGTATCTTACCAACTATCTACAATGCTCACTATGTGGTCTACGCACATCTTGCGGGTCTGCCAACCCAAAGACTAGACAACCTAGTTGCATTCAGTACTGTCTGGAGTGTAAGTGACCTGTTTTGTTCAAGAGGAGCTGTCTAATTAGTGCCAGTTACGGTTGACATACAACTACTTCCGGAAAGGAGGTTACAGCATTGGATCAGAGGATTACCGATGGTATAAACTTCTGCTATAGTTCTTTCACAACTTATATATCTGACGCTATAATAGGGAGGTCCTGCGAGCAAAGATGAGCCCAGCTCTATTCTTTATATTCAATGTTCTCTTCATCGCCACAGCTCAGAGTGTTCTCCTCTTTATGATCACTACCCCGACATATGTTATGGTCCTGGCTGCTCGTCTTGGAGAGACTGCATCAACAGCAGACAACATCTTTGCTCGAGCTCTGATGTGTTTGGTGTTGCTCGAGTGGTTCGCGGATCAGCAACAGTGGAGTATGTTTCCTTCAGCGCATGCCCATGAGTGATGCTAGAAAGCTAACATACTTTCGCTGTTTAGGCTTCCAACAGGCAAAGAAGCAGTATCAGAAGTCGGCCAAGGTGCCCCACACATTCGAACAGGAAGATCTCGATCGTGGATTCGTCGTCACCGGCCTTTGGTCCTGGAGCAGACATCCCAACTTTGCTGCAGAACAAGCTATCTGGGTCATACTATACCAATGGGGATGCTGGTCTTCTGAAGTGATGTACAACTGGACCTTCGTCGGAGCTATGAGCTACCTAATCCTCTTCCAAGCCTCCGCCTGGTTCACCGAGCTCATCACGGCCGGAAAATACCCCGAATATGCGGAATACCAACAACGAGTTGCAAAGTTCATCCCCAGACTCACCTCTGACCTCCCCGGAGACTTCTCCGACCAAAAAGCCAAGCCCAAGGTTGGATAGAGCGGTGCAGCGAAGAAGAAGGCCATGCGCTGCAAGTGGGGGGGGGGGGCTGGAAACGGCGTTGAACTTGTAACATTTCTCCTTGCTCAAGATACTAAAAGGAGCTCTAATACCCAAAAACCGTCCTTTCATGACTTTCCACTTCCTCCTTCTCAGATCAGTCACTCAAATTTCTTTAATCCCAAGGTTGTGGTGCCTACTAGACTCTAGCGTCTTTCTTGCCTTAGCGGCTTTACTGTCCCAACTGCTTAGAAACAAACCAACCCACGAAAAATCTCCAAATTAATAAGAACGTGCCGGAAGAAAATTTTTGCCACGTTTTTCTTCTGGGCTATAGGTAAAAGGTGTTCTTTCTTTCTGGGTTTACGTCAAAGTTCTCAGTCTTTCTTGTTTTTGAAACCACGCCAGTTCATCAGTTCATCTTTCTTCAATACTTTAAGATTTGCGAGTACAGTATAACCGAAATGGACGCACCAAACACCACTGCCATGCAACCTACTTCGCCATCCCAAAGAGGCCATGCAAGCACAAGATCTATGGACATCGTCCGTCCGTCCCTCATCACGAACCTCAGCTCAGCATCCACCGCATCAGCAACCTCTTCCTCTACTAGCTCCTCCACAACAAACAGCAACGCTCCCTCTCCCTCCACCCAAACACACCTACCCGCCCTCGCCTTTTGCCGCATCCCACAACTCAACAAGCACGGCCAGCCTCTCGATGTCCTGTCTAGAAACTATCCTGTGCCGGAGGCACTGAGTGTCGTGGAGGCATTAGCCCTGCCGGCGCAGAAGGGAACGTTTTTGTATGTGCAGAAGCAAGGAGGGGTTCAGAGACGGGCGCAAAGCGAGGGAGAGAAAAGGCAGGAATTTGACAAGGTGAAGAGGCAATTGCGGGCTTTGGCTTTCAAGAAGTGAAGTTTGGGATGTTCTGGGTGTTCTGAAGGGGGAGGGGAGGTTGTGATGGTGGGGCCCATGATGCAGAGTGGTGGAGATGCGGGGTGAGGGCTTGGGGAGTGGGTGAGGTTGCGTGTGGCGTTCAGAATGCGTCTTAGTTTGCTGGGAGTTGTCGTCTAGAATGCATTGGGATGGCGTTTGGGTTCAGAGGCGCGGAGTTCTGTATGGTTGTACTGTTCTTGGACGGAACGTACAGTACTGGCATTAGATTTCGCAATGCAATTTGAGCTCACGCATGACCTACCGTAGTTGGAGCGAGACATGCATGGTCAATGGAAATGATTGAGGTGTCTCAGCCAGAGACCGTGCCGTAAAGCCCTCTACAGTTTTGTCTATCAAACAGCTCCATGGTTGGTTTGAGTATCTACACTGACTGTTGCAGACCATTATTCGAAATGAGATATTTGTGCCACTAGGAGTGGGCTTTTCTCGGAATTCAAAGCACTCACACAGCACGCACAACAATTGCAAAATCGTGATGACCTCAAGGATTCACAGAACCAGCCTGGGATGATCTAAGCCTCTGAGATGGCGGACTACCCAGAAAAAAGAGAAAAGCCGGAAAATCTAGACTTCCTAGCTAGACCCGAAATTTTGGAGTATTGACTGTCCAGAAAATTGCACATAATCAAGCAGTCCCCCGTGTATTACCTCATCACCTGGTGTTCTTCACTGCACTCCTGACTTGATCTAGAACCTGTGTGGTCAAATTCTTCAGCCGGTCCGGCTGGGCGTGTGTCTCATGGATCCGCTGAGACGGCTTTTCATGTACAGGTGATAGTACAGAATATGGGATATCGTCTACCTCCCCTTCCTCATACCATCCTCTCAGAAATCGAAACTCCGTACCAAAGCGTAGCAATGAAGCCCGCCAGGTTTAGCAAAGAAGAAGCCCCATGCATCGTCATAAAGGCGCTATTCAGCTTCTCCATCTCCGTCGATTGTGGTCCCGGATCATAGTATTTCTTCCCATCCCTCGTTTCTGCCAATCACAATTAGCCCAGTCCCAATCCCAGTCCGCAGACACACTGTAGCAACTTAAACATACCCTGGACCTTCCTCTCCCTCATAACCCTCGTTGTCTCTGGGCCAATCCACAGCCAATTCACCACACTCGTCGCAAGGATCGTGCCAACAGGAACAAGCACGCTCCATCTGTTTATAACGTTGAACGCACTGCGTATTCCAGATGAGGTACCGAGAAGGGCCGAGCCGGGGTAGGTGAGGGCGAGGAGAGCTGGGAGGGAGGTTTGGATCCCGAAGTATATGGGGAAGATCTTTTGTTGGAGTTGGGAGAATTGCGGGCGAGGGAGGGCTTTGTAGGCTACGATGCCGCCGACGAAGGTCTGCGAGCTTGGTTAGAGTCTAGATATGCCTTGGGAGGAGTGGAAGTACTTGGAAGAATTGCGTTCCTAGCAAGGTACCATATCTGCGTGAACATCAGCCCATGTTCTTGGAGGGGTGGAGGTGGGAGGTAGGTACGTTATAATATGGTACGGAGCTGGAGACTTGAAGAGAGATAGCTCAGGCATATTAGGGAATTGGTTGGCTGGTAAATAATTATGAAAGAAAATTCGGGAGGCGGAGTGAGGTTGAGAGAAAGGAAATAAGGAACCAGCTTGGGATGAGATGAATGACGCCCTCTCGGTTCAGGTTGGAATCTTGGTTTCATGTGCTCCGGCAGTCACTCGACTCCCGACGTGAATTAAAGATGCCTTGCCTGTCCAGAGGGTTATCCAGATGGAGTGGACCGTTGAAGTCCTCAGGAATTCTCCGAATTTCTCAAATACGGAAAACCCAAAACTTCTTGGATATTCACTTCATGCAAAATATTCAGGCATGGCACTGCTTTGCGAAGGCGTTGTGTCAATATCAGAAAGCAGAGCACAACAACCAAAACGTATGAAAATGGTATGAAAATCTGTGGAGAGTTGACCGATCTTTATGACACGAAATTGCCTGTGTAATGGCTTTCCTGAGAAGCCTTTCCCAAGAAATTTGAGGTAACCTCAAACGCGGTCAGGTGCTCTCGTGATCTCCCAGGCTCCCTGCGCGTCTGCCTGCTCGCTCCAACTCCTCACACCGCGTCTACAGAACCTCCATCACCTCCATCACCCCAGGCAATCCAGCTTCAACAATCAGCAAATCTATGTTCAAGATGGCCGATAAGACAGCAACCGTCTACATTATAGACTTGGGCAGCACCATGGCCGATGCCCATTGCGGGAGAATTGAAAGCAATTTGGATTACGGCATGAAATATGTCTGGGGCAAGATCGCCAATACGATGGCTGCCGGGAAGAAAACCAGCGCCATTGGTGTTTTGGGATTTCGCATGGATGAGACGGATAATCGATTAGCTGAGGAGACGGAGGACGAGTACCAGACTATAAGTGTGAGTCGATTTCTGTATAGTGTTTTGTTTCGTTTTGATTTCAAATTAGCTACAACATGATGGACCTTCAGAGAACATCGAGTCTTGTATCATACGTGCGTGTACACACGTGTGAGGTCTGGGAACCTTTGAAGAGCTTCAGGGACTGAAGTTCTCCCCAATTGTTGGCATGAGGCCCACAGGAACAGTCAATGGAGGAGGTTCTCAGCTCACGTGCACAAAAGCGTCAGCGCGGAGCTCTATCATGGCTCTTTGGTACTGCTCAATTTTGTTAGATGATTCTCAAATACTCAATTCTCAAGGCTTCTCTCGAGCACGGCCTTTTTCTCTATATGGGTGTCTTGTTTCTTAGCGCAGGGAGCATCCTAAGCTGACTTATCTAGGTCTTGAAACCCCTAGGTCCAATGGAGAAGAGCGATCTACCGGGATTGAGAGAGAAAATTGTTACAGGTAGTACTGAAGATGGCGATGCTGTGTCCGCGATCGTTGTTGCTATTGATTTGATCTCAAAGTTCACCATATTAAAGAGCGGGAAGCAAGGCAAATACACACGCAAAATCATTCTTGTCACAGACGCTCAAGGTAGCATTGATGTTGAAGGTCTCAATGAAATTGCCTCCCAGATCAATGAGCTTGAGATTGAACTTGTCGTTATGTAAGTCTACTTAAATCCAGAAAAGCTTTAGCTAAGGACGCGAATTGTAGAGGAATAGATTTCGATGATCTTGAATTCGGTTTCAAGGAAGAGGACAAGGATGAACTCAAGGTCAGCTCTGTCGTTCACTCTCTGTTAAAAGCTTCTCACGTAATATAGAGATCCAACGAAGAAAAGCTGCGGAGGCTCGTAGGCCTTTGTGAGAAGGGCCTTTACGGAACCATGGCCGAGGCCCTTGAAAGTCTTTCGGTACCCGATGTTAAAAAGTCTAGGCCATACTCATCATACGAAGGGCCTCTTTGCCTTGGAGACCCTGAGCAGTATCCTGGCTCGTCTGTCTATATTGATGTCAAGAGATTTTTCAGGACTCATGCGGCGGTATCTCCATCCGCAAGCAGCTATGTCGTCTCCAAAGCCGTTGTCAGCAATGGCAATGGTGAAGCTAGCGGCCAGTCATCACACACAGTCAAGCCTGAAGCAGATACGGAAATGATGGATGTAGATGCTGACGGCAAGTTGGCTCCAGTCAGAAATAACCGCATGTACCAAGTCAATTCTAGTGAAGGTGCGGGAGGGAAGAAGGAGGTTACTCGCGATGAATTGGCCAGGGGCTTTGAGTATGGTCGGACAGCCGTTGCTATTAGTGAGACCGATGAGAATGTCACAAATTTTGAGACCATCCGGAGCTTCTCAATCGTCGGGTTCGTTCCTAGTGACAAGGTAAGTCAAGGCACGTAATTCAATCCCCCAGCTAATGCCTATTAGTACGAGAGATATCTGACTATGGGGGAAAGCTGCATCACTATGGCACAAACTGTCAACAACAAAGCTCGGCTTGCTCTATCCTCCCTCATTCGCGCACTCCACGAGCTCGACTCCTACGCGGTTGCAAGGATCGTGACCAAAGCCGGAAAAGAGCCCCAAATGCTTCTTCTTGCCCCTTCTGTTGAACCGGATCTCGAGGCCCTCATTGATGTACCATTGCCATTTGCCGAAGATGTTCGTGTCTACAGATTTCCGCCTTTAGATAAGGTCATCACTGTCTCTGGTGCTATCCTTACTACACACCGAAATCTTCCGTCTGACGATTTAGTGCAAACCATGAGTGACTATGTTGATAACATGGATCTCTCCGCCTTTGGCCAAGACGATGATGGGTATGAGCTTGCGCCAATCTGCCTACTATCAGCTAACGGAAGACAGAGAACCTGCCGAGTACATGACCGTCGACGAGACTTATTCTCCCAAGATACACCGTATCAATCAAGCAATCTGCCAACGTGCAATGTATCCCGACGAGAAGAACGTCAGTGAGCCAGCTGATATTCTGATGAAATGGTCCAAGCCTCCGGCGGATCTCGTTGCGAAATCAGGGCTTCATAAGCTCATTCAAGCGGCGAATATTCACAGAGGTACACCTAATCTATTGTCACCCTGGTTTTGGGTTCATCTTTTGACATCTTCGCAGTACCACCTAAGCTCGCTGGGAGACGCAAACCCGCCGTACAAGCCAAGCCTTTATCCAATATCGACGTAGAATCTATTCTCAACAGCGATAAGCGTCATCAAATCTCTCCTAACAATGTCATCCCCGAATTCAAGCAAGTACTTGCATCCACGTCTGATGACGGTGTTTTGCTTGATGCCGCCAAGCAAATGGGGAGCATCCTCTGCGATATGATTCGTGGAAGCACCGGTGACAGTAAATACGACCAAGCGAAGGCCACGATGAAGATATTCCGTGCAACGATGGTCGACCTTGAGCTGCCAGGACTCTACAACGACTTTATTCGAGATTTGAAGAAGCGGATCTTGGATCAGGACCTTGGAGAGAGCAGAAAGGATTTCTTCTTTTCGCTCAGATACGCCAAGCTTGGGTTGATTGATAAGGATGCCCTGGATATCTCGGATGTTTCTACCGATGAGGCAAAAGAGGTAAGTGACAAGTCCACTGGACCAATCTTTTATTGGCTAACTTGACTACAGTTTTATACTCTCAAAACGGAGGTCCCAATTCGGCCCAAGGAGGAAAATTAAAGAATTGTATTATATTGGAGACAAAAAAGTGGGTGACGGGGGCTTAGGTATGCATGAAATCATTGGCGCCAAAAAATTTGTAGAATATGCCAAAAGTCTCAAAAATTCAATAAAGTGAAGCGCGTTTCACCACTGATGCGCTGCACAACGTGTTGAAGATTATACCACTCAGCAAAGGCTTCTAGAGGTGTAGACTAGCGATTTCCCATAAGCTAGATCTTTAAACCGCTCTAAGCTTTGAACCACTCTTTAGATATTTGGGTGTCATTTATTTCTTTGTCACCATTTTTCTCCATTGAGAGACTGACAAGCCGCAGCTTCCCATGTCAGGGGTTCTAGCCGAGAATTGCTTCGCTTCGCGGCCACTGATAGGCTAAGTCTTGTGCAACCTCTTTGCTGGCTTGGCTTCTTCCTCTTCAAATTCAAGACCTTTGACTAGAGCTCTCTATCAATTTAATCATTTGGGAGTTCAGGCTTGAGGGAAGTTAATACCAACTCAGACCGGAATTGTAGTTGCTAAACAAGTTCTCCAGTAGCATCTGTCCTCCTGTCAGGAACTTCCTTTAACTGGGATCTACTCACTGCGTATAGAAGGACACACACCGTCTTACCTCCCGTTTATCAACGAAACAAATCCATATCAAACTAGCAAACAAATTCGCTGCTTGACGCCGCTAGTGCAATTCTAGCCTAGTTTATACTTCGGCTGTCCACCGCAGCTACTTTCCAAACACAACCCATCACGCAAACACATTTTCCCATCCCTGACTGCCACTGTCTGGCATCCTTGCTCATTACACGGCAAGATGAACAGACTTCAGAGGCTTCAAGCTTTGACAGGAGATCCCTCAATCGTTGAGAACACTGCAGCATTTACCTCCTCTTCAACTAGCTGCGTACAAAACATCGATGAAAGCTCGGATGAGGAATTCATCACCAGTGGTAAAGCTGCTGAGCCAGAACTTCTGATATGCTACAAGGCGCACAATATTTATGAAGGCACTGATTCAGAGCCTGATGAAGCCCCCAAGCGCAGAGAATCCAAGCCTTCCAAGAACACAGCTCCACGGAAAGTCCACAAAGATCTAGGTATATGCTACAACACCACTCAGACATCATGACATCTTTGCAATCCAAACACTGACGTCAATAAGGGCAAGTCAACATTTCTCCACACGCATTCCCACTGTATCAGCTTCAAATTGGTGAGTTAGCTGAAGAGAGCGAGAGCTTCATCCCCTTTCAAGCCATCCGCAAGTACCCTTTCACTTATATCGGCGTCCAAAATAGACAGAAGGTATGTCTTGACTTTTGGACAACAAAAATTATATCCAAGCTGACAGATAATCAGGTTGCGGAAGGCTTCTTTGATGCGGGAAAGATCTACAATAACACGTGGGATTTGTGAGTCAATCGCGCCCAACTCTATGTTGAATTTCTTGGTCTCAATACTCACACCACCTTCAGTTTTTATGTTCACCGTGCTTTCTCTGGGCCCGAATCCTTGCACCCGCCTATCATTATAGTCCCTACGGCTCAATTTGAATATTTCTTGGCCGTTATCAACAATAAGCTCAAGATCAGTCTAGCTGTCCCATCTGGTGGTGTCAACGGCTCCTTTGAAGCTATCTTCGATACTATTGGAACACCGCAACCTCGATACCTCGGTCGTTCTATCAATAAAGAAATGGCTGACAAGATGCGCGAGCGAGCCCCGCCATCCTCGTACCGTCGCAAGAATGACCGTCTCCAACATTGCGAGCCTACTGATACTTCACTTGCCGCTTTCCAGGCTACGATCACTGAGATGCTCAAGGCCGAAAAGGGCAAGAAGGAAAAGATCAAGGAGAAGAAAAAGCAACAGAGAATGGAAGAGCAGCAAACTTGGAGCCATTCTATCAAGAGAGTTCAACGATACCTGGGTCTCCGAGCAAAGCATGTCGACAAGCCATTTCACTCGATCATCAAGGCCACACCTGACGGATCAGGCTGGGAGGAAGATCAAGCAGCGATCGAGGAACTTCCGGCATCTACTTTTTTTCACCCTGATCAGCTCGCACCATTTGAGCAAGAAGGATCTGTAGTTTTCATTTGTGTGGATGTTGAAGCGTATGAGCGCAACACCAAGATCGTTACAGAGATTGGTATCGCTACGCTAGACACCAATGATCTGAAGGGTTTGACTCCTGGAAAGAACGGCATTAACTGGAATGAAGCTATCCGGGCTCGTCACTTCAGAATCAAGGAGAACAAACACCTTAACAATACCGAGTTTGTGGCTGGATGTGCTGACAGATTTATGTTTGGGTAAGTAAACCCCCCGCACTCTGGAGGGGCAAATAGACCTCGAGAAGCATGCTGACCGAGTAGTAGTAAGAGCGAGTTCATTAGTCTTAAGGACGCTCCTAAGATAGTTGGAAGTTGCTTCAAGCACCCGTTCTCAAAGCCAGGAGAAATCGCTGATGATGAGCAACCGAAGCGCCCCATTATCTTAGTTGGCCATGATGTTCAAGCAGATATTGGGTACCTCAAGACGATTGGCTACGATATTCACAACTTGTCCAACCTTCAGGAATTAGCTGACACAGCTTACATGTGGAGATACCTTAATCGCGAGCCGTCCCCCCGTCGACTTGGTGTTATTCTCTCTGAGCTCGAGTTGGTCGCCTGGAACCTGCACAACGCGGGGAACGATGCCGTTTATACGCTTCAGGCTATGGTAGGTATCGCAATTAAGGATGTGAACAACAGAACGAAGAAAACTGAAGACAAGGAAAAGGAGAAGAATGCTCGAGTCGAGGAGGCTGTCAAGGAGGCTGAGGCTGCTGCTAAGGAGCGTGAGGAGGGCTGGTCCAGCGCTGGAGAGGACAGCGATGGAGGTATTCCAATTCTACAAACCCCAGGTGCGAAGAATCCAGCTGTTCCAATCCAAAGTGTGCCTGGTGGTTCGCAATACACGCAGTCGCCCTGGGAATCAACTCACCACCTGGCTTCAAGAGCTGCATCCCGAGCTAATATCAATGGTCAATGGCGCCATGATAAATTTGGAGCGAATGTCCAGATGCCAGCTTCTTCTCAATCAGCACGCCCGAGTACTAGCTCTGCCGCGTCTGGTAGATGGGGAAATCTTGCCACAAATCCGGTCTGGACTCCACCCAGCGAGGGCATCGAGGGAGGAATGTCTCGCTTAGGAGTTGATGAACAAATGACCACTAGATCGATTCGCGATAGACGCGTTGCTACGAACACTGGTCCCGTCTCAAGACCTGCCTATCCCGGCGAGGATTTCATTCACTTTCCTCCGGGAAATAATATTCTGGGTACTACTGAGAGGGATGCAGCTCAAAGTAAGAGTTATGAGAGTGATGTCGGGGGAGGCATAGTTCATGGTATCCCGTTCCAACCCGGTGCGATCCATGCCAGCGGTTGGGGTTTCTCTCCAGACCTCGCTCCTCAAGTATCCCGTGTCCAAAATTGGGTTGCTAGCGAAGGTTTTACTCTAGATAGTACTACTCTTGAAGGCCCAATTCTCAAGAGGTAGACGTCCCAGCTGTCTCCGAGCAAGCTCCTTGTGTTTACCACTCTCACCGAACTGAAGATAGTGTGACTGCTGAGGAGGAGCTTGTTGAAGCGATTAGGAATGTTTCCCGATCGAACTTCAGTGGCCCAAGGTTTCAGTGATTCTTTTCGGGACTATCTGGACATGGACTTTACTGTTGTCGGATACAATGGGGGTTATGGCTCATGAGCGCTGAATTGGACGAGGATATGGAACATTAGGCTTGCTTGCTGGCACTACTAGTAGTCAGGAAGGCCATAGGCTTGAGCTGACTGAAGAAAATGAAAGTACGCGTTCACTTTATATGAATGCAGACTTGGTGCCATGTGACTTCGCCTCTGGAGAAAAAAAACGTTTTTCTCTCAAGTCTTCATCAAACCAAATGCCAATCTTCCTGCGAGTACAGATACCTTAGATTTAATCAAGTTGTGATGTTCTCTTGTCTTCAAAAATGCCGGATAACTTGATATTCCTGCCAAATTCAGTGTTGCCAAATGCCAAAGACCTGAAATCCGAGACCCTCGAGTATTCCAAGTCTCCAAGAGGCTTGTGTAAGTATCCAATAAAATACAAATCTCAAAAGACAAAAAATACTCCACAGCAATGAAATATGGAGGCACCTGTAGTTTTGCAACGGTTTTTAATAATCGAGGCAGCTCGAGAATTCCAAAGGTTCTGGATATTCTAGGCAACTCAAGTCTCCAGATAGTCGAGAAGTAAAGCCTACCAATGTTCCAAATGTTTTGGGTTCCAGAGGGCGCAAATGTTCCATTTGATCTGGATGCCGCAGGCAGCTTTTTCCATTGAGCAAGACTTCCTAGAATTGGGAACCCAGAAACTTGGAAGTATACCTCTACCGCTGCCACTCACCCCACTAGAAAGGCATAGAGCCAGTGAAACAAATCAAGACCGGAATTCGACGCAAGACAATATGTGAGGTTTTTCATGGCCAATATAGCCTTCGGTGAGTGGATTGTAAAACATCTGTCTCGTGCCATATGCCCTCCAAAAATGTAGCTCAAACGCCATCGCTGATGCAAAACCCAATGTATCGTACAGATATTACAACCGCCCCTCACATCTTCTGCCTTCACGTCTCCCTCTCCCCCGTCTCTCCCCTTCCTCAACCATTCTTCTCCAAAAACTCCTTCGCCTCATTAACCTTCGTGGCTAAATACGGACTCCCCCCTCTATCCGGATGATTCAACATCATCAGCGTCCTATGATTCTTCCGAATTCTCTCTTTCGTAAGTTGTCTCTCCCTGAAGTCATAATTAGCCTCTGCTACTTCCTTCTTTCATTTCCATGAGTAGGAGTCGTACCCAAGCTGTAGAATCAAAGCAGCTTCTCTCTTGTTCATCTTCGGCTCGAATCCACCTTTGTAGAATGCTTTCCCTAGCGCTCCAACTGCTTCTCCGCGAGAGCGGCGGAGAGCTACCAGCCCTGCTCGGCCCTGGGGTGTGTTAGTGAGGTTGTTATTTTGAGGGAGGAAAGGGAAGAGAGGAGTACAATAAAGGCTGCGGCTGCGACTCCGACACCGATTGTAAGGATTGATGCCATTGTTTTTTGAAATGAGCCCTTGGCAGAATCGAATTACAGGGCCTTTGTATAGTTCAGAAGAAATCAATAGAGTTGTCAAAAGTCGTTTGACCGATTGATTTGATAGTTCTTTGCCCCAGAAATCTGATATATTTTTGAGACGCTCGGGCCATCTGATGAACTTAAATGGACTAGCGCGATCTACTATCTCCTAAGCGGTCATGAAATTTTGAAGCTTTAAAGATATTTGAGGAATCAATCTCCACTTGAGAAGTCAATTTTCAAACAACGACGGAAAGATGAGGTATGGACTCCGTTGCTTTCTTCATTGAGCGCATTTTTTTGGAATCGGTGTGCAATGCTCTGCTATGAGAAGAACCGGATTTTTAGTGCAGGAATTCAAAGAAAAAAACCTTGCCGGCGCACAAATTTCAATGCCATCCCGCTACAGACTGCAAACCGATTTCAGAATAGCTTTTTAGGAGTGCATATACTGATTATCTACAGAATCGAGACGTGTTACTTCTGTTCGCAGCCCTGCTATCCCAGCAAAGGCATCACATTCGTCCGCAATGACGCCAGACTCTTCCGGTTTTGTCGCAGCAAATGCCACAAGAACGTACGTCCATGCTAATTCCCTACTCAATCTCTAAGCTCATGCTAATAATACTTCCAGTTCAAAATGAAGCGCAACCCCCGCAAGCTCAAATGGACCAAAGCCTTCCGCAAATCCGCCGGCAAAGAAATGGTCGTCGACAGCACGCTCACCTTTGCGGCACGACGCAACGTCCCCGTCCGCTACAACCGCGATCTCATGGATAAGACCCTCAAAGCCATGTCCCGCGTCAGCGAGATCCGGTCGAGACGCGAGCGCGTGTTTTACAAAAAGAGGATGGCGGGTAATAAGGAGAGGCAGAAGGCGGCGGATAGGAAGTTGGTGGCCGAGAATGAGCATCTGTTGCCGAAGATGAGGGCGAGCGAGAGGCTGGCGATGGAGGAGGCGGGTGAGGAGGCCGAGGAGGTGTTATTGGAGAATAAGAGTAAGGTGTTTGGGAAGATGAAGGAGAGGAGGAGGGTGTTAGTTGACGGGGGCGTGGAGGACGAGATGGAGATTGATTGAGAGATTGCATTTTGTGACTTGGCTGGGGCTCTGGGCTGGCGTTCTGGGCTTTCTAAAAGGCGTTGGGCCAGGGCGCTGCGATTTGTGGTACATATGAATCTTACGCTCGCTCTGTAATTCCGGAATCCATACATGGCGGCAGCCTGTGATACTGCGAGAATTTAAGAGAATTTGAGAGAGGGCTTAAGTGCTGTGGCACTTCGTTTTCCAATTTTTGCCAATTTTTGAGAAAGTCTACTTCTCATTTTGCACTGCAGCAATCCTCTCACCGAATCAAATAGCTAACCTTCACGAAGTTTCACCAATTTTCAATTCTCGAACAACCCTACTTAGCATTCTGCGTGGCAGCAGAGTCCTATCAAAAGTCAACTAAAGCCTCACAACCCCTGCCCATTCAAGAAAACTCACCAAGTACACTTGATAAAACCCCATTTTCCATCCCCCCCCCTCCTTCACCAGATTTGCTCTCGCGGCCCAATCAATCTAGATACCCATCAGCACAGTCGACCTCTTCCAGCACATCACACTCAAAACCCCAACGTCACTCTCATCCCTCCTACCGCTCCCCTCCAACACCTCACTCGTCCAGCCTCTTACCCTCCAAGCCCTTCCCTCTCTCCAAGCCCTCTTCCCCTCCCAACTCTTGCTCTCTCTCGGCCACAAAAGTAACAAGGCGGAAAAGACTTACACTAGTTTTCTTCCCATCTTTCAACACATAAGCCACCATCCCGTAAAGCATCACTTCATTACTCCCGTCTCCAAAGGGGAATATCTTAACCGCCGTATGTTTGCGGGAGGCTACACGCGTCCACATTGATTTTCGGAGCGTAAGAATTCCTGTTTCCCCATCAACCACTCCCCAGCATCATTCAGACTTCCTTGTCCGCTGCTCAACGCAAGGAGCTTAGGGGAGGGAACGAAACACCTACCTTCGCGACTGGAGATGGGCTGGTTGGAAGCCATGATTAGGGTTGCGGACGCGGCGTATTGATCTGCGTACAACTCATGCTCCTCCTCTATATCAGTGATCCTGTAAAATTCCTCGAAGAACCTCTGGATACCCGTGTCAACTTGGATCCCTGGCGGGTATTCGGACTTGTAGCTGTGTGCTGCCATCTTGGGCTTGCTTGGCTACGGTGTGACGTAAAAGGAGACGATAGGACTCGGGAGAATAGGATGAGAGGGTTCTGGGACGTGAGAATGAGTGAATTGAGTGAATTAAATTCTGCGTGACGAAGGAGCCTAAGTCTGGTTTTACTCCTTTACGAAGTTACTTGGTGGGTGGGGTAGATGGCGGGGTCGAGATACCTAGGTTAGCTTCCGAGCCTACTGTAGCCGACAGATGGCTTGCCTTCCATTTCCAATCCGAGCCCCCCTTTTCCCCTAAAGGTCTAGGTAATCTGATTTACATTTCATGTTACCCTGGAGGTAATCTATTTGGTTAGATTCTATTGCTCGAAAGTTTCCCAGCCTTGGTCAATTGTGATTTAGGAGATGTACTTGAGGCTTCACATGATCAAGAAATTCAAAAGCTGCATTTTGGGCATCATTGCTCTATCGATTATCTACTACCAGTAATCTTTTGATTAAACCTCCCCCCTCTTTCCCTCCTCGGCTGCTGAATTGCTTCCTCTGGCCTCACCCAATTTGTAGGCTTCTGGGAGCTCACATCAATCCTTTTCTCCCTATCCCACAAAATCCCCTCCTCGCCATCATGATACCTCTCGAAGTATACATTGCTGTGCTCAGGAATCCGCTCCTATTTTGACAGCTAGTTGCTGGAAAATTTCCTCTAGCGTCAATCGATTTTCAGGCGTCTAGGAGATCTTGTCAACCCGCTTCTCCCTATCCCACATAATCTCCTCCTCCTCATTATGGTACCGCTTAAAGTAGACAATTCTGTGCTCAGGAATCCACTCGTCTTCCGTCGTCTCCCTCACCCAGCTTGCTGCCGGCTTCTCCAATATCTTGTCCGTATGTCGATCCATGTATCCGATTTTGAATTCATCAATGTTGAAGGATTTATCCCACTTGATGCGGTTTATGATATGGTGTGATGATCGAAGTCTAGACGGCGGCGACTTGGCGATAGCTTTATCAGGAAGCGACCCTATTTTCCCTGCCTTCTTCTTGGGTTTGCTTGACTGTTGCGACTCGGTCTCAGAATCCGCGTCGTAGACAGAGTGTTTCTTGTCAGGGTCGCCAACTAGAACTGGGCGTGGCCATTCGCGAGTACAGGGTCGGAAGTTGAACATCAGGTCTGCTGTGGGCTTGTACAGAACAGTTATTGAGCAGGTTTCTTCATTTGTAAGTTCGTCTTTTTGGACTTGCTGTCGCCATCGCTCTACCAGTTCTTTGATATTTGGCATTTCGTCACGTGGCCTAACAATGATCCCTAGAACGTAGAAGCCTCCGTACACGGCTGAGCCTTCTGTGGAAGTTTCTGAATCATGAAGTCGCTGTGGCCACACTCTTAAGCTACTAATAGGCTTCGGGGCTTTGGCTTGCAGCCCTGTGAAGAATCAGTGCCTGTCATATTTCTAAACACCCAGGAAATGCCCTCGTCAGAGAGCCTGCATGGTATGCCAGTTGCAAGCCCAGAGCCTTCTAACGATAAACGGCTTGGAAAGCTCAAGCTGTTCATGGGAGGACGATTGAAACAAGAATGTGGACTTACGTTCCTGGAGCTTGATCAATCTTCGCTCAATCATCGAAAGCCAGAGACTTCCTTCCAAGTCTGAGCTGCCCCAATATGATACCTTAACCTGAATACAGGTATGCCCCCCCAGCTTATGTCCTGTCGGGTCAAGCCCCTGCAAATTCCGCAGGAGATTGAACAAGTCCGTCCTATCTGCGTCACAGGGTACCCCCTCTCTGAACTCCATCATAGGAGGACCGCACTCCTTGACAAATCTGGCAAAGTACGCCAAGGGAGGAATGCGTGCTAGATATTCTGGCGCAGACCATCTGGCCTGCTTTGGGTGGAGGAAGGCAACGATTTGTTGATTTGTTACCTCTCCAGCCTTCAGTGATTCATTTCTGTACAACCCTCGAAGGATGCACCAAGCACGAATGACATGGAAAGCCAACTTGACATCGTTGCTTTTGCTCCAGCCAAAGTTCTTGTTGTCTTGCACAACCTTCTGGACTAGATGGCAAATCGTTGCAGAACACATGTCCTCGTCCTTCAGGAACTCATCCGGAGCATCCAGTATATCTGGGTATCTGTTTAAAACAGTTTATTCTTGATTCCTCGCATCACAGGATGTATCACTTACTTTCGTAGCAGCACTTCGCACTGGAGGTAGAGAACCTTGAAAGTGTAACCCTCAAACCGGAAAATGAAGTATGGATGCTTTTTCGAGACCTCATAAACCACCATCTTGTCCCCTGCTCGTCTAGCCGCCTCCCAGAAGATTTCGACGTACAAACTCGACGAGATAGTCCCAAGAGCCACGCATTGCAGCTCCTCGTTTTTAGGGGTCAGTTCCAGGATGTTGAGTCCAGTTTGCAGCAGCGTCACAACAGGTAGCGCCGATGCTCGAGCTGCATTTGCGGTTATCGCGAGGCCGTCGGAGTCTAATTCATCGGCTGTTAAATCATTGTGCACCTGTCGCCCTAGGAAGAGTTTGAGATTCTCGAATGCGACGTCTGCTTGATTCCACCAGGCGTCGTGGGCGTAGTGCCATTTTTTGCCGAGGAGCGGCCACAGCTTGTTGTAATCAGTTTGATCGCGAGGGTTACCGGTATCCCGTGACGGGCCTGTTTCCGCCATTGTTTGCGTGTATTTGAATTCTTGGATAATGTGGGAGAAAGGGTGTTGTATGTCGCGGCCTGGCAGCGACAGAAAGCAATGGAACAATTGATGAAATTGAGATATCCAATACCGTTGAGAAAGTGAGTGGTGGGAGTGGTTAGAGGGCTAAAGGAGAACACTTTTGAATTGAAGTGAAGTGAAATGGATCATGGAATGGAAACCGGAGCTCTTGAGTCACACGCCGGAGCGTGAAATTTGAGGAAGGAATCAACTGCGATTCGAGGCTGCGCCTGCTAATAAGGATGACTCGAAAATGGGGCTCGGCTCACTGGTGCAGGTAGAGAGAATATGGTGCCGACAGCAAGCAGTGTAGAGAAATCAGAGAAATCAGAGAAATCAGAGAAATGATACTTCCTTTTTGGTTGGTACAGTTTCGGAGGTTGTCAAGGGAGGATGAAAAGGGATGTCAGGACGCCGATTTATACAGGGAGCCGATGACGCTCCGCTGGCCTTTCCGCCTTTTGAGAACTTGAAGTCATGTAAAGGCAGCCTCATATGCGCAGAGCCTGGCTCTCCGAACAATTCTCGGTGATGAAGATGGACCTTACCACTAGTTAGTTGTTGGGGCTTGTGTTGGAGCATACATATAAGTCGTTGACTTTGTTGTGTTCAACGTCTTGTCTTGCCGCCATCGTTCCTGCTCGGGCTCTTTCGGTTGTTACATTGAGGGTCGATTAATCATGTAATTCTGGAGATTCTAGAGAAATTCTAGTGAAATTTTAGTAACCGGACATAATCTAGCTATTCGTGCGGGCTTTTTGGATACTCTGTAGTTAAAGTGTGAAGTTTTCGAGGTTGAAGATTTGAGACTCCTCGGGATCTTCAAAGAAGCTTTTGGGTTACCTGTAGTTCAAGGGATAAGCTCTCGAATTGCTAGGTATTTCAAGCCTCTCTATTTGTGAAAATGTGTAGCCGTATTCTCTACTTTGTGTTTAAGATTCACGCTTCCAAGTGTTTCTCTCGCGCTTTATACTGCTAACCAACCTGTAACTCCTAACGAGTAAGGTACGTACTTGCAAGCACCCACCTATTCAAACGGATAGTAGGAGACCAAAGACGAAGCGCTCTCCAGACTACCAAGCGAAATATATCCTGGATCATACGTACAGTACAGTACGAAGGTACTACAGTACAGCGAACCCTTGTTCCAGTCCGTGGGCTTTCAATAGTCAAAATTTGGGGCCCTGGGCCACGAGGCAAAATCGCAGCTCTCAGGATCAGGGTCGGAAAGTCTTGGTAGAAGGGGGCGGAGGAGGAAATGCCAAGGGCTTGGCAGTCTGGGTATTCTTGGCATTACACCAGAGGCGTATGTCCTTCGTAATTGCTTATCAGCTGAGACAATAAATACTCGAATGGAACATGAGGTCCGGGCAGTGGAAGATAGAGGGCGGCAATTGAGGAAGGAACTGACACTCACACTGGTTTGCAAGTTCATCCAATTGTCACAGAAAGACAATGATCCGTCGGTCCGATAAAAGCATAATGGTCCCCTATTTGCCACTTTCTGTCTAGTGAGCCCTGTTGTGTGCTGACTCCTGGCTCCTGGCTCCTAATTCTTGACACTCCAGGTTGGTTGTATTCGATTGGGTGGCAGGAGCCTATAAAGAATGCTACAGTACCGTAAATAGGGGGTGCTAGCAAATCATCCTCACATTGCTTTTAAAAGTACAATAGTACAGTACTACTGTACAGTACAGACTATAAACCTAGTCAGTCCCTTAATGGCAGGTGACAATACATACAAGAGTAAAAATCACCCCCGGGGGCTTTGACTTCGTCCCAGGATTTCACTACCATAGTACTACCAAGGTACTTGTAGCACTCGTTTAAAGATGGAAATCCAGTTATTCAGCCAGGCCAGGTCTGTACTTTTCTCGTAACTTTCTTATAACATTACCTTTCCCTTTCCCCTTACCATTGATGTCAATATTAATAATTCGATTAATAAGTACTGTTTGCTATACAAAGGTTCTTTTAGCTCTAAGTTATATAAGGCTGCAACTTACTAGCCGTAGCCACAGTGCAGGTGCATGTGCAAGCCGGCGACCATGGCCTTGGGCTACAGTACATGGCCAGCGTGTGCAGTATTACTGTATCCGAGACACGTAATAGTTTAAAAATAAGAAAGATCTTACCTGCAACTTTACTTCGTAGTATACTATACTGCGCCCTCGTGCCTTTATAGCAATTACACATACTGTAAATATTATCCATTGGCTCTCTTGTTTATAAAATCTCCCCTCGGTGAAATGATCACTAACAAGGTTTAAACGGTTTGAAGCACATCTAAAACCCAGAGCCCCTCGGGAAGAATCTTAACTTAAAAGTCAAGGGCATGGAAAAGACTAAGCTTTTTCCACGATTCCATGATCTTACACGGGGCAATCGTAAAAGCAGGTTCCATCAACTACGTACCGTAAAGCACGGAGGAGTCGGGTACTAACGAGGTTATTCCTATTTTAGCGACGTTCTTGCGTCGAGTCAGTGTCAGTGTCAGTGGCAAATACAATAATTGGCTCTCCATCCTATTGTATTTCGCTCCCTCACCTGTGTGTGACCAAGACTTCCGTGCTTGGCCCGGGGCGCATTCTCTTGGAAAATTCGGGGGATTTCAGTGTGACCTCCCAAGACTTTCCCGGCGCGAGCAGAGCGGACATGTCTACAGGGAACAAGTACAGTACTGTCCAGTGCACTGTACAGTACAGTAGTTGTGCCTTCGTAGGGTAAACTTAGTTGTACGGTACAGTAAGATTGCTGGTTTGCCCTCCTCTCCTCCTCGGAGTCCCTTGGCCATGTCCCCGTAACCTGCCCAGCTTTTGCGCCAATTAAACAGGAGGCGGAGGGAGAGGGAGGAGGGGTGGAGGGGGCTGTGCTGTGCGGACCTGTGCGGTGCGGTGCTGTGCTTGTGCACCTGCTTCACCAAACTTCTTGGCAGATTTATCCTCGGATGCTAGTCTAGGAGCACTGACTAGGGACACCCTCAGGTTATCTAAAGCGAGCCGCGGCCAAAGGGTAGTGGTTGCCTTATAAAAGCGCCTTCCACAGTCCACCTTGCTACTTCCACCCCCCCCGACTCATATTCTACTACTGCCACTCTGACTAATACTAGATAATCAAATATACACATACCCGTCATAGTAACTCCGTACTATAACTCTTTCGCATGATTGCAGCGCCAAGAGAATGCCAAGAGAATGCCAAGCTTTGGGTGGAGTCTAACCATAGGTGATTCCGCTCTCTCCGGAGTACAAGAACCCAAGGCAACTCTGGTCGCCGTCCGCCAGTTTGCCCACCCTCTTATTTGTTTGACGGACTGGCCCATCAATTCTCTCGTTTGCATTCACGACTTTTCACGACTTTTTCACGGCTTCAGGACTGTTTGATGTTGGTTGAAGAGGTCGCCTTGCCCAATCCAAACCACTATCTGCAGCAGTAGCAACAGCAGCCACCACTCCCTTTTCAATTAGCGCCGGCTAATCTCTTCCAACCTCTTCCGATTGGCTCCAAACACACTCGCAGCCCAGTCAACCTTCAACCCCTCCATCCTCATGTCTGCCCCTCACTCTCAGGACGTGCAACAGCAAGATGCTGCAGCTCCCGCAGCAGATATCCCCAGACCATCCACAGTTTCCGCTGATGATAACCTGGCGTGTCAATGGGACAAATGCTCGGAGCGCTGCACATCAGCAGAGTCTCTATTTGTGAGTACCATCCATAATCAACACCTTCACCTTCACCTCACCTTCACCTTCACTTTTTGGTCTTGGAATGGAGAGAAGAGAAAAGGAAAGGAAAGGAAGCTTGAACTTCTTCAACTTCTTAACCCTCCCCTTTGCCTAAGCCGTGTATACATATTGCTAGCAGAGACTGACATATCCTCCCACACCAGGATCATATATGCGAGAAGCATGTTGGCCGCAAGTCAACAAACAACCTGAACCTCACATGCGGCTGGAACTCTTGCAGAACCACCACTGTCAAGCGCGACCACATCACCTCTCATATCCGAGTCCATGTTCCCCTCAAACCTCATAAATGCGATTTCTGCGGCAAGGCTTTCAAGCGCCCACAAGACTTGAAGAAACACGTCAAGGTCAGTGCTATCGAAACCCGAGTCCGGCGCCGTCCAAGGCCGCTGTTGACTTGGCTTGACTTTGTCGAGATCTCTGACTGATTTGGATCTAGACACACGCTGATGACTCGGTTCTCTTACGCTCTCCCGAACAACATGGTCATGGAGGACAAAACTCTGGATACCGCCAGGGTGGCAAAGGTATGTAGAGCAACACAATGGTTGTTCCCCTACATACCCCCTATCTGACTTCTGAAAAATAGTGATTGCTGACCTGCAACACCTTGCAGCTACCGGAGGCTACTATGATCCCCATGGTGCCCAGATGCACCCAGGTTCCGCCGTGAACTACAGTGCCCACCACCCCACCCCACACGGCTACTACAACCCTCAACAAACCTCTCCTTATGGTGGATCTGTTTATTATCCTTCTCATACACAAGATATTGGACATCACGCCCCGGCTGGTTACGACAGAAAGAGAAACTATGATGCATTGAACGAGTTCTTTGGTGACGTGAAGCGCCGTCAAATTGACCCGACATCGTACGCTCAAGTCGGTCAACGCCTGATGCAATTGTCCGGACTTCCAATCCACAGCGGTGGTATTTCTGATTACATGCAAGCTGCCCCTCAAATGGTTTCAGTTGATGGTCATGGTCATCATGGCGGCGGCGGCGGTGGTGGTGGTGGTCACGGTGGCCACGGTAGCCACATGCCTCACCAATACGCTCTCCCACTTCCCAACTTGCGCACCAAGAATGATCTCATGAACATCGATCAGTTCCTTGAGCAAATGCAATCAACGGTTTATGAGAGCTCGAATGCGGCTGCAGCTGCTGGTATTCAACAGCCAGGCGCACACTACACTCACACTGGTGTTCACTATCGCCAGAGCCACTCGCCTCCTCAAACTGTTATCCACGGTCTCGGCCACATGCACTCTCACGCCTCTTCGGCTCATGCCACTGCTCCTATGATGGCTACCCACTCTTCTCAGTCCAATACCTCGTGTACCCCAGCTTTGACTCCTCCATCAAGCTCTGTCTCCTACACCTCGGGTCAATCTCCAGTTTCTTCTCACGGCATGTCTCCTGCTTCTCGTCACAGCTCTACTGCGTCAGCACAATACCCAAGCCTCCCCGCAGTCTCTCTGGGCTACTCTCCTCACTCCACTACCGCTCCCACCTCTACCCTTGGCACCAACTTCGATAGTGATCTCCGCCGCCGATACTCTGGAGGAATGCTTCAACGCTCTGCCAACCCCCGCAGCACCGACGCCATGGACTCGGACGACTCAGCAACTCCCTCTCCCAAGGCATCTACTCCCCGCCCTGAGATCCGCACCACCGAAGTCTCCTCGAACATCGACCCTGCTCTCTCCGGCGTCTCCTCCCCAAGCGCTGCGTCCGAGTCCGGTGATTCCGCCAAGGACCGCGCCGAGGAAGCCTGGATTGAGACCATCCGTGTGATTGAAGCTCTCCGCAAGTACATCAACGAGCGCATCGAACGCAAGGAATTCACCGATGATGAGGAAGGCGATGTCTCTATGAGTGGAACTGAGGAAAAGACTGAAGATAAAGTCGAGAGCTTATACCCTGTTCTTCGTGCTGATGATGAGTGAACGAAACGTGTCTGCTTTGCTTGTTTTTTCGGATGGTTTATGGCGTTCACGAGTTATATAAGTTCATGATATGTGGAGTGTGAAGGTGCTTTTGCTTTGAATTCGATTCCCTGGCTGTGTGTAAGATACAAAAGTGGTGGTTTTGCTTTGCTTTTACGCGGCTTGCTCATTGAAAGGCTGCGAACCAAACAGTGGCCTGTGAAGTGGCAAGCTCGCATGCAATTAAACGATTATGGCGAGAATACCGAAATGAAGCAGAGAGTACAATAGCAAGTTGATAATTCGGAAAATAACTCGAGCTCTCTTTGCATGTAATGGGATGTGATCTCTTGAACGAATATCTGCCTGGTCCCAGGATCTCGTAACCGAGCGCAGTCTCAGTCCATCCTATCCTGTCTTCTCATCCCGAATCCCAAGTACTCATTCATCATACAGTCGAGATCATCTTGTCATTCTATTCCCCACCTCTTTGCACATCTCACACCTCGTCTCCCGCGACCTCGTAGGGTCCACACTTGTGCTGCCGAAAACGGATCCTGTACAACTTACCCTGATGTAAACCAACAACACGTACGTAGCGGTTACGGGATCATCCAGAAACCCAACAACAACCTCTCTCTTGGCAAGGCCGGGAAAAAGAAATCTTGCAGTATATATATATATATAATTTATGACGCTTGGAGTACCAACAACAGGGAGGTAATTGTCGGGCGACGGGCCGTGACGGCGGGTACCTACAGCAGTGCTGCTGCTGCCAGTCGGAGATCCCAGTTACCTAGTTGGTTGAAATGCCGGGGGGGGAGGGGGGGTTCCTCATTATCAATTATAAAATGACTAGCTTGGATTATTTTAAGGTCTGGATCCGAAATGCTAAACGCTTAAATTGTCATGTTGATTTGAAAATTTTATATGAGCTAATGATCAAGTGCTAAGGCATTTTGATAAAAGGAACCTTTGGAGGCTGCCTACCTAATCAAAAAGTGCATTCATTTTGTGTCACACGTTTGCTATATCAGCGTAATAGATGGGAGGTGTACTCACATTCGCATCGCATTATCTATCTATTCTCAGCTCTCCAGCCATTCTCCACTGCAACGATAAGGCTCTCCTAATCATAGGAACCTCAATCATCGCGGCTCTGCTCCGCCTCAAACGGAGCTGCTGCAATCCCGCTGAGATATTCTTACAACAAATAATCGTATTACATTACATAATTCATACAATTCACCCGCTTATGTCAAAACCGACGCACCTTTGAATTATTTTTTCTTTCCCCGTGAATTAACTTCTCCTTTCTCACCGATCCCCAATGTGACTCGACATTCAGGACAGTACCATTTTGTTGTACGGGGAGGAGGTCCGGTGAGGCCAACGCAGTCGAGATGGAACCATTCTTTTTCGCACTGACTCCATATTAACAAATGTTCTCGAGTTAAGAGATATTCAAGACTTACATCGGGATTCTCACAACCAATCATAGTGCCAAAACTAACACGGTTGCAAACGCAGTACCGCGGCTCATCAGCAGGAATGATATTGCCCTCATCATCAATCTCGTCAAGGACCTCCTGCGCAGCACTGCCTTCACGTCCATCTTTCTTGTCTTTCTTTGCACCGGCCTTCTTGCGTGTTGCTGAGCTGCGCTTACCTACACTGACTGCTGTAGAGCCTTCCGATGCAGCTGTGACAACACCTGGTGCTGGGCGTTTGGCACGCTTGTTGGGGCGGACATCAGGAGCAGGAGTGTTGCGGGCAGTACTGGCACGACGAGGTCGGTCAGAAGATGCTGTAAGTGGCTCTGCGCTAGCTTTGTTGCTACGAGAGGAAGTTGGTCGCTTTTGAGGAATAATGGGTTCGGGAACCTCAACTGGTGTCGGAACTCCAGAGCTACGTCTAGGTCGAAGGCTGGTGGTTGCTATTTCAACAGGCTTCTTCATCTCTTTCTTAACAGGTCTCCTGGTCTCCTTGACTGGTGGTAAGATGGGAGTTGAAGGCTTCTTTGAGGAAGGAACTGGAGCTGGGAGAAAGGCCATCTCAACAGCAACTGCAGGAGGCTCAACGGGTGTTAGAATCGAAGCTACATCAGAAGCTGCTGGCGTTGAGACTGTAGCTGGGGATGCTTGTTTGGTGGAAAGAGGCGCTGGTGCTGGGATCGGGGTCTCTGTCTTCGTTCTCTTCAACGGCGGCTTAATAGGCTTATCCAAACCCTCCACTTCTGCCTTCTCTCCTTCTCCAGGAACTGCAGGAGAATCTCTCTTTCGCTTCTTAGCCGCCCCAGTTTTGCTCTTGGCGGGTGTCTTCTTCGTAACTTCAACTTTCTTCTCCTCTGTATTTGCGGATCGTTCAAAGATGTTGGTCATTGCCTTCGCCGCCTCCGCCATCTTTCGTGCCGAGTTCTCAGCCTCCTCGGCAGCTCTTGCAAGCTCCTTGGCTTGGTTCTCCTTCTTAAGCTTCTTAGCCTCATTCAACTTCATGCCTCTATTAACCAATTGAGGCTCTTCTAGACGTAAGGCTTCGACGCTCATAGCTCCAGCAGCATGGACAGTCTCTCCTCTCAGTTGTGGTGGCTGTTCTGCTGTATTGAGTGGTTCACCCGCTGCTTCCTTTACAGCCCTGTCGGCCCGATATGCCACAATACCACGACCATCCTTCTCTAGCTCGCGGGCAATCATAGTATCGCTTGGGCTCCACACAGCATTTTTCTTCATCTTCTTCCGCAGGGTCGCAAGCTCGAACTCCGTTAACTGTAGCCATGGCCGGTGAGCAGTCCCTGGAAGCACACCCGGAGGTGGTGGCTTGAGTAAAGCAAGAGCATTGCTTGTCGAGATGCCAGCGACCGCACTATGCACATTCGTACCAAAGCCAGGGACACGTGGGCCACGTGGAGGTTTTGGCACCTTCGGTCTATCACCTTGTTGCTCCGTCTTCTTCTGCACCTTTAGTTTAATAGGTTGGCCACTGAGTGACAGTCCCGGTGTAGTTGTTCGTGTCAGCGGCTCGGTGTTTGTGTCGGATCCATCGGAATCTGAGCCATATGATTCATAGTCCAATTCGTAAGGAGCAAGAACCTCACCTGGAACGGTGATTCTTGGAGCACGATGTCTGCGGACTCTTCCATACCCTGGTTCTGCTGATTTCCGGCCTCCACCCACATTCAACTTGATCTTCGGCGCTGTTCGGGTGGTAATCGGAGAAGTGGTCTTTTGGGGCACTGGACTTGATTCCCGGGTAGCAGGGTAGTTCTTTTGAATCTCCCTCAGCTTTGCCAATATATTCTGTGCTCTGTTGAAGTGACGGTTGACATTCTCGGTCATGCGAACCGCTTCTGCATGGGCCAGAACGCGGGCGCTGACAGCTTCCTGGAGAGTTTCCGAGATATCCGCCCGAAGCTCGAGAGGATCTGGCTTCCCATCTGGGGCCATATTTGGAAGCCCCCCATATGTCTTTGTGAGGTTGTTGATCTGGAAGGAGGCATCTTGGTAGGTACTGTCAAGATTCCCAATTAGGGTGAGGGAACGGAACATGTCCGAGGGCAGATATTCGGTGAAATCGAGGAAATCAGTGATAGTAGCTTGCGCATCGGGGTCGGTAGGCAACTCGAGAGCCTCCATACTAGTATTCAGGTTCGACATAGATTGAATTGCCTCAACCAGTCTTGTCTTATTGCGCCGGGATAGGGGGCTAGTTGCCTCCATCGAAACTTTGGTCGTGTTTGTGGGTGCCATCTGCTGGAAGAAAGAAGGGCCTTCTTGGACAGCAGATGAAGAGGCTGCTGCCTGCGATGAAGCTTGTTGTTGTGGGATCTTGATGCGGCAACTCCAGATGCCACTCCCATCAAGCCATCTATTATACAGAATGAGGTCAGTGACTGTGACTGTGACTGTGACTGTGACTGTGACTTGAGGGTGAGGGTGAGGGTGAGGGTGATTGTGAGTGACGATGATTGTGACAATGACTTGTAGTGCGAATTGCCTCCGCTCTGCAGGGCCGGACGCGAGGTACGAAGTACGCGCTGCTTTCTAGCGCTAAGGCCATCCTTGCTAGCGCGCCGGAGCCCCATTCACCTGTAACTCACGTGAAAGGGGGCAAGAGAACCATGGAACTCGAAGTAAACAAATGCGACTTACCGACGTGACGCGTCCGAGGCCATGTTGCCGCTCATTTTGCTCGTTGTAGGGCTGGGGGATGATAAGGTTGAAAGGGGAAGGTTGCGACCTCCTCTGATATGTTCTATTTTGGTGTCCTTTCAAACTCAAGCGCTTACGGGTCTTGTGATCTCAGGTAAGCAACCTAAACAGGAGCGAGGGGGCTTCGAGATCTGTTTCATACCTTGATAGACCAGTCTCAAGTCAAGTTTATCCCGATTCCCGAGATTGGAAATTGTTGACGTAGCCCCCATGTGAGGGTGTTGACGGTCTCCAGTCAAAGTAAGCTCAGATGCGGAAGTGAACAATGGGTAGTACTGTAAATAAAGAGGTACTGTACTATAGTAAACAGGGAGCTAGAAAAGGGGGGTTCGCCCGCTTAAATGAACGACACCAATTTATTGACGCGACGTGCAAGTGAATAGCTCGGTTGAGATGACCGGCTCACTTTCCTAGAACGATTGACTCCGCGCCGCCTTGAATTTGTAAATGAGGGGTAGATCACTTCGAAGCACCTACTTCCAAGTTCCTATTGTTTGGCCCGCTGCCTTACATCAACAGAAATTTGATTCGGTCGCTATTTGTATCAAGCTATTTGTTACTATGTTTGCACTTAGTATTATCTCCAACTGTTCACGACCAAATCCGTGGTAAATTATAGCTCATTACTCGGATCTCTTTCAATACTTGATTTGACTTCGGAGACAGTAGGATATATTACGCCTTGTCGATATTCGAAAACGAGATAGCGGTAATAACTTGAATAGCCAGACACCTGAGACAGTGGAGATGACCTGAAAATTCCGAGAGTTTTAGATAATTCGGTACACTTGAAAACCTCAAAGGAATCGCTTCCTATGTTCAGAGAAATCTGTTCAATATCCAAAGCGCCCTGTGGGCTTAAATCAGGATCAGACAATGAGGTGGCTTGATGGGTAATACTCGTCCGAAGCATTGCATCGATTACCAAGAAGGATTAGAGGTGGTACTCATCTGACTTGGAGTACAAAGAGAGGCGTCGGGGAGGGGGTACAGCATACAAAGAAGCGCCACCACTGTCTTAAAAATCGAAAGACATAAATAGGCCCGGTAAAGAAGCGGGGGAAAATAGTGGCCAGTAAAAAAAATTCTGCTCGATGCAGCGCAAGTAACTAAAGACATGTACAGACCTGATAAGAGGGTAGGGAAATAACAGATGTAAGTAATAACATCAATTCGAACGAGATATCATCCTTACTTGAGTAATCTAGGAGTAGAGCAATGGAAGAGAGGGCATCAAGACCCAAATTGACAGCCAATACAACAGATTTATTTCGATGCATCACTCTGTGTGATAAGTGAAAACCTGGTAGGAGGCTGCACTTACTCGTTTCCTCTATCTACCCAGGTATGGATGGGGAGATAGGGGAGACTGCAACAAAATATCGAAAAGGGAACACCCAATTCATCACAGGATTAGTTGGTATATCAAACCTTAACTGCACACCAGTCCACACCACTGTTTGATCATTCCAGTCAACCATAACCTCCCCCCATAAGAGCAAAATCAAGCCCATTCCCTGCACTCCCTAGCCCATCATCCCGTTTATCGGACTGCCACCTAGTAAAAACATGAAATCTCCCTTCACACCACCATAATAGTCATAACAAGACAACAACACTCCCTGTTTTACATATCTCACCACTCGTTCTCCATACTAACCCAAGACCGTTCCCCTTACCTTAAACCGCACCCACAACACCCAATCCCAACCCCGACAACGCCGCAGCTACGACCCAGACTCCCGAGTACGCAGCGGCGCCTACAGCCTCCACACCCTCCACCGTCCCCCAGCTTTGCACGAACGTATTCCCTCCCCCCACCAACATCAACACCGCCGTCCGCTTAATCACGACCTTCGTCCTCGTACTGAAACCCCAGATATTGTACCAAAAGGTCTCTCCAAACGTCGCCTTCGCCGGATCGAAAGCCGCGAGTTTGTCATCTGCAGAAGTGGGTGCAGTAGCCGTTGCAGGCGTAAATATGAACGCCCTAGCAGCAAACCCCAGTCCTAGAGTCAAAGGGAACAACGTAATAGGTGTAGCGCTGTGAGCTGCTGCAACCGTGGGGATATTGGTGAAGTAAAGGGCGAGATAGGTTGGGAGGTAGGAGACGTATGCTGAGTAGAGGGTGAGAGAGTAGATGGCTGCTGCTAGGATTGTGGTATATATTTGGATCGCGGTGGAAGTGAGGATATCGTCGTTTGGAGCGGTGATTTTGTTGGATGAAGAAGTAGAGTGGGCAAGAGACAGGGGACGTAAGAGGCGGAAGGGGATGTAGGTGGTTAGGGTGTCTATGCAGAGGGAGGAGAGGAGAGTTGTGGATTTGATGTTGTAAAATGTGCTTAGGAGATATAGCTAGATGTAAGGATCAGTATCGAGAAGTTCTCTGGCAGGCAATGAACTTACCGGCGGTCCATGACCGAGCACACTTAGCGCAGCGAGATCGTAGCTATCATACTGTCCAAACCATCCTACTGCCAACTCAAATCTATCAATCACAAAGAAGTCAACACCGGACCTCTCACTCAGAAAACAAATAAAAGGAAGAACTTACATCCTCCACCCGACCAATCCCGCGACCTCCCCCCACCCCTCCAGTCTCCGGCTCACACCCTTCAAATCCCCCGTCCAATCCGCCGTCGCACTGTATAGCAAACTGCTCGTTGACAAACTCAACAGCACCACTAGCGGAAAGCGCAACACTCTCGGGATTCTCGAGACTTTGAGTACCCCATCTCCTTCTCTGAAACGTTCCATCACTTTCCCCTTGGAGCTTGGCATGTTGTTGCTGCTTCTCGAGAATCAGGGGGAGGAGAATGAATTGGTGGTGGTGGAAAAGAGACGCGAAATCGCGGAAGGTGGTGGTGGGCAAGACTCACGATGTTTTGGCCGAGTCGAATGACATCAGAGCCAACGGGCAAGCTCGCACACCCCGGCAACCAGAACACGAAACGGACGAGCACAGAAAGCGCGCAAACAGAAACTATATTTTCTTTTGTTGATCCTTGAGCCCTTGAGCTTCCTCAAACATTCCTCACTTTTTCTTCGAGCCCTCAAAAGGCGTTGCTCGATCCCTTTCTTTCTACAACGTTATGCCAGTCGCCAAAATCAGGGGGGGAGCTATTGGGAACTGACTAATGATTGCTTCTTAAAGGGGCACTTTCGAAGTACCTACCTAGGTATCTGATGTTGTTTATAAGTTTGGAAGCTCTTCTCAAGAAAATTGTCACTGTTCTCTACTCTTCCCACGGATCCTCAAATCACCTGCAACATTCTATTCTCTATCTCGAAAGCTTCCTTAGTTCGCGCTCAATCTTGTTTGTTCCAACCTCTCTAATAATTTCAAGTCACTGCGAAATCTCTTCAGTTGTTCTGGTACCCTTGAGTAGACAGGCTGGTCTGGTTCTCCACGCCGATCTGGACATTCGGGTCTTTCCTTGTTATTCGACGGTCTCTGCCATCTTCAAGTCATTCTCCATATTCTAGTCGGTCTCGACATTCAACTCTTTCTCAAAGTGTTAGTGTCGCTGGGCATTCAAGGCTTTGGGAAGATTCAAGTTGACATTGGTCACTCAAGCAAGCCGACACTGTTTTCATTCAAGTATGTCATCGCTATGTGACATTGTCCAGTTCCTCGAAAAAATATTTCTCATCAAAAGGCGTTGACGCTCGACGCTCGAGAACGACCTCACTTTAACCTCATGGAAATTGCTGCCAAGTCCCCGTATTGGTGCTGAAGTCGGCTGCGGAGGACATACACGCCACATATACATCAATTATAACAAAAGAAATCATCAAGGCCTTATGCGATTCAATGTGGACGATTACTCCTCCATACGACCAAAGACCCCATCATCATCTTCATCACTGCGTCCTCGGGAGCGTTGGTCATAGTCATCATCATCTGCGACACTCTCCTCGCTCTCTTCCATCTTGACATCACCACCAAGCTGCACCTGGTGTCGGGCGTAACTCTCGGTCTGGCGCGGGTGATGGCTTGGAGTTAGGGTCGAACCTGAGAAGCTGTTTTGGTTCAGATACTGTGCAGGAATGTTTGGCACAGGTGGAGCATCCTCGGGAAGGCTGACAGGGATGGTTCGCGGGGTGCCAGTGCTTCCAAAGCTGCAAGAGAGAAGCTCAACAGCCGCGGCCAAGCCATCATCTTCGTTGTTGCGACTGATGCCCGAGGACGGTGGACGACGCTCATGGCTTGGTTGACGGAAATGGCCAAAGCCAGAACCACTGGGCACACTCCCGGTGTGAAGGTTGGCAGATGGTGCTGATTGGTAAGAGCGAGAGAAGGTATGTCCACTGCTATACCTCTTGTGTCTACCGGTGTAGGAACCGCTGCTGTAGACATTGAACATGTCTGCTTGGGGCGGAGGAGTGGTATCGGCAGAGCTTGTCCCATCATGCTGATCCGATGTACCAGATGCAGCGGGAGACGCTGAATCCTGGTCGCTGTGGAAGTCCTTTGCTGAACCTGGAGGTGTAGTGCCATCTTGATTCATAGTCAAGAGGACGGAGGCCGCTTCCAATAGCTGTACTTGCTGGTGCTTAGAGATAAGCAACTTGGAAGTGAACGACCATTCAGGGGTGTGCTCCCATCTGCAAAAAAAAAATTTGTTAACAGTGTTCTTCCAAAAATGCACAATCTTGATGGCTAATTTCCTATCACAGAATGTAATTTGAAGCCCAGGCGTAGCGCCCGGGAAAGGATGGTGGGCACGAACAAATGCTTTGTCAAGCAACTGCTGTGCTTGTATCCCTTTCCACATTTGTCACACTTGAGTTCGTCCCCGCCCTTCTTCTTCCCGTCCTTCATGAGATGTTGACCCTCGCTCGCTCTGCGCATACGCGATTGTTTGAATTCCTTCTCCTCATCGTCCTCCATATCCTCGTTCATATCGTCCTCAATTGCGCTCTCGCCTCGATCCGACTTTCCGGACGATGTCAAGCGAATTCTATGAGTTGGAAGGCTTGCCGGTGGTGACGGAAGACTACCCAACGCCGCAGACCTAGCTGAAGCGTTCTTGGACATTGTGTTTCGGCGATTGGTAATGGGCATTTCAAATGTGGTTTCTCCAGCCTCCCTCACTGCTGCCACCATGGCTGCGACATTGCTAGCCGTGTTCGAAGTAACGCTCTTCCGTCGTGATACCCTGTGGCTTGTGATGAGGGAACCCGAAGAAACGGAATGGGAGTGATTTCGTGAGTGAGATTTAGGAAGGGACCCGGAATGTGTTGACATTGACAGTCTATGCTGGCTAAGTGGTCGAGAGGACTGCTGAATTTCCTGGAGCGGGCGATGATCAGCGACGTTCTATTAATAAGCCGGGTTGGAATGTAGGAATTAATTACCTTTGAAGAAGCCATCTTGGGAGGAGATATCGCAAAAGACGGCCCCCAATCCTCGAAGCTCTGAGAAGCTACAATATGAGGGCCGAGAAATTAATATCGACACAATTTTGCTGGTTGTATGGAAGAAGTATTGTTGCCGAAGCTCAAGCTACGTGCATGAAGATGCGTGACAAGCCTAGTGAGATGGATGGATACCCCGGGGAGAGGTGACAACGGTGCGAGTAGCAAGAAAAATGTTGGAGATGCAGAGATTTGGGACCGAGAGCAAGGAAGTAGGGAAAGTAAATTCGATCAATTGTCGTGGTTGGAATTGGGGCGAGCCTGGCTGGACTGCGAGGATGTGAGACGCGAAAGCAGCGGGGGTTTCGAAGGGTACAGAGCAAGCAGAGTAGAGCGGAGCAGAGCGGAGCAGAGCGGAGCAGAGCAGGAAGATCAAGAAGCAGCGAAGCTCTCAGTCAATGCGATGCAAGGCAATGCCGTGTGTATGCGAGTGGATTGAATTGGTCAAGTTGAATGAACGAATGGATGGAGGGATGGAGGGATAGAGGATTGTTGTTTTTGTTGTTGTTGTAGTTGTAGTTGTAGTTGTAGTTGTGATTGTGGAGGTGGTGGGTGGGTGTGGACAGACAAAAAAGTTGATTGAGGACTGAGGACAGAGGACTGAGGATTGAGGATGGAGGAGAGTTTGAGGGAGATCACTTTGTTTGGTGCATGGTGCATGGCGCATGGTGCTTGGTGCTTGCTTCTCTTGCCAGACTTGACTACTCGACTTGAGTACAGGCGGCCCCCTTTGTGGACAAGGGCGGCAAGAGACTGGGGTTTTGAGATGAGGGGAGAGGGGGAGAGGCAGGTGCGGGGTGGGATTAGTACTTTGTAACCTGGGAATAGCGTGCACTTCCCGGACACGTAGATAAATAATGTTGCGAGGATTGAGGAACTGGTTCAAAAGGATGCGGCTTCCTAGTAGGTGAGTAGGTATTTACTTAGCAGTAGTAAGCAGGATAGATAGAGAGACAATAGTTGAACAACGAGGATTGAAGAGTGCAGGTTCAGGTGCAGGTGCAGGTGAAAAGGTCCAATATCAAACCCTTTTCTTCTGCCATACCATAAAATGAAATGAAATGAAATAAAAATAAAGTTGAAAATAAAAATAAAAATAGGAATAGGAATAGGCATCATACAGCGCATTCAGCCCTCCTGCTTGGAATCACCAGGCCAGAACAAAGCCCATGCCTCGCGCATTTGGCCTGGTTAGAACGGCAACATCACTAAGCCACCTCGGTGTCTATCAAAGCCCTCGTGATAGTTCAAGCAGCACGAGCTGGCTTGGAAGATCAGCCAATGATCTGTGTCACAGGGACAACCAGCTCTGGCCCAGCTGGAAAGTGTGGTTGGTTGTGCCATTGTGGTCACTGGTGGCGAGCAGCAGGCAAGCTAGCTACTGTAGCTTTTGATGCTGCATGACAGAAGGGGACGTGGAGGATGGAGAGGACGAATATTGGAAAGGGGAAAGGGGAAAGGGGAAACGAGAGGGGGAGGGGTGAGGTGAGGTGAGGTGAGGTGAGGTGAGGAAAGGGGATGGCAAAAGGGAATGGTAAAAGGGAATGGCAAAAGGGAATGGCAAAAGAGAATGACAAAAGGTGGGAGTGGCAAATGGGAAGCTGAAGCGAAATGATGTGAGATGTTACTGTACTACAAAGGTATAGTAATCTTACATCTGATTTGAGTGAGTAAGTAGAGGGACGGTAGGTGCTCAGTGAGCTGTATGCCAGCAGTCAAAAATCACAAGGCTGTCAAGCTGCCAACACCATCGCCGGCTCTCATCAACTGTCCTACCGCGTACTCCGCGCAGGAGGTACAGTACACAGTACAGTAGATGGGCTGGCGATGGTCATTCTGCATGACCGCTAAGCTACTACGCCTTTGGGAGGAAGCGCTGTCGCCATCTACCGCCTGAGCACTGATGAAAAACCAAGCAGGCCTGTCGCCATCGTCGTCGGCGACAGGGCCAAATGCAGTCCAAATTGAGTGGCACACCCGACAAGAGACAAGAGACAAGAGCGAGAGCGAGAGCGAGAGCAAAAGCAAGATTGATACTGTACTGCACAGTACAGTAACAGAATCTCATATTTCTATCTCTGCGCCGGCGCAACAGCTGTGACAGTGGCATATGGATATGAAAGTTTTGACAGAGCGGGATGGGAGTCTTTCGAGACTCGAGACTTGGAAATTGCACAGCAAGGAGTGCAAAGAGTGTCCGATCTGATTACTGGAGGTACTGTGAGATTACTGTAATCTGGTGTACGATCCTGCGTCTTGAGTAGAGCCATGTCTGTTGGTCCTGTCAGACTTCCAGCAAGGTACGAAGCAACGTCGATTTGGTGTGTTGTCCCTCAACTCTTGTACCGGTTCCTGACTCCTGAGTTGAGGTTGGCGCCGAACGCCCCTTACGGCTGCACGCACGATTGACAATCTCCTACAGTACAGTACAGTAGATTATCTGGGTCCTGACAGCGAGGACAGCAGGCGTACGGAGTACTGTATCTTGTCACGGATAGGCTGATCGGTTCCTCTCTTTGTCTGGCGCTTCCCATGCGCCTCTATTGCGACTGTTCTCGAAGCGGGAGGTTGAGAGCAAGTTACAGGCTGATTTCATGCTCTCACTCATGTCATGTCTCGGGCAGAAGCAGAAAATACCGGAGAATATATACAGTGCTAGTGGTACAGTACAGTACACACAAAATAGAGTGAGTCAATCTTGGAGCTTGAAGATCACGGGGGTATCTGATACAGTACGTAGTGTATGTACTGTAGTTGGTATGGGAGCTGAAGCTGGAGAAGATAGATACAGTATTGTACAGTACAGTCAGTCAGTACAGTACCTTCGCACAACGACATCCTGTTCAGTGCGACATGCATGCAGCCCGTGCCGTGCTTGGGAGATCATCAACGCTGGTCTTTCGGGGGCCATCGTGACCTGCATTAGGGCAGGATTGCAGGCAGACAGGACAGAACAGGGTGTTCTTCTGAGACACAGCACCTAGATTACTGTAATGAATAATACTTTACTGTACTGTACTGTACGAAGATACTATATAGTAATAATAACAATAATAATAACAATAATATAGTAGTACCGTAGTCAGCTCTCACCACTGCACGAAATCTGTTCCTCAGTCAGGAAATATTTACGTGCCTCGCCACTCTTCCGCGTATGTACATGTATGTACTGTACTGTAAGCATTCCACTGGATCAACTTCTGACGGTTTGTGGCTATGCTTCCATTGCCGCTCAGCCCTGAACTCTACGCGTCGTACCAGATACAAGTGAAGCCACAGTACACTGCCCTTCGTACAAAATATACAATTTCTTTTTATAAACCACTACCTGGGTCCCTCCGTTTGCGTCGGGAGAACCGGAACTCTATTCACTCTGTGACATCTTGGTCCCGGAATGGCGGCAGTGGGGGGGGCCTTTGTCATGGTAGACTTCTTGAATATGTGATGGCCACCCCCAAGGTCCCATCAATTTTCAAGACAGACAGACAGACAGACATGAAGATGTAAAGAGCCTGGGTCTCCCAACTCCCCGCTGTGCAGGTCAATAGATATCTGACCAACCTCCACAGCGTTCACGAGCTCACAACCAACTGAATGGATAATAAGCTCCCCGAAACCACATTGTACTGTACGAAATAACCGGACTGTAGTTACCGGTACTGTACCGTGTTCTCAATCGCCTCACAAACATGACGCGGCCAAATCCATCTCACATCTGCCTAATACTGCAAGTGACCTAAGATCTTTCTTCAATCCTTCACCGGACCCAGCCCTGCTTCGCCTCATGGCGTTCAATTACTTTACTTCACACTTCTCTACCTCATGTTCCTCTCAGCGGTGCCCCGGTACCTCTCCCAAAAAAAACACACATTGTAGAAGACCAAAGACCATGACCAAAAAATATAGATGACCCCGCCGAGATCGGCATACCCCTCCAGCCGATCTGGCGATCCATCTGTGAAAAGAACTGGAGCATGCATGAAGAAGAAATATAAAATCCTGTTAAAAGATCCTTTGAAAAATGGTCGGAAAAAAGTATAAAAATCTCAATTTCGACTAGGGGACGCCGGATTGGCTGGATTGGGATGAGTTGGGTGTAAAAACAGAACCGAGTGGTTACTGGTGCGTGATTAAGAGAGTTGTGGGTTCCAAGACATCACTATCTTGTGAAATTTCTTCAACGTGGGATGGATTCGACAACACGCTCTATGTCACGGACTGGATGCTCGACGAGAACGTGATAGACGCGACGACTGGTCCTAATCGGTGTGGCAAAGGCAGCGAGCGGGACTGAGACAGGGAGATTGTGAGAGTGGTCAAGGTCGAAGGGGCAATGGCAATGGCAATGGCAATGGCAATGGCAATGGCTGAGTCGTATAAGAATGTTGGGAGAGGGGGAGCGCCGAATTTCTGGACAAGGAGTGATGTTGAGGGTGTCGAGAAGGGGGCGAACCCGCGTTTTGTTTTCAATCCTCTGCTTTCAACTTCGGCGGGAGTGGACTGGACAGTACTTCCAAGCTGGAACTTCACAGTCTGAATAGCCATACACCTGGAAATATACGAGCCAAGTGGCCGCGGATTACGGGTTCATCTCGATTGGGTTGTGCCCACCCTAAAGCTCGTTGCTATAGACGGAATGAGTAGCATCTCCCTGGATTTCCAGATCAACTCGAACACCGAAGAAACCTGTAGTATCCAGAGCCTCTCAACTATTCAAAGCATTCTGACTAACCAAATCATCTTGATTGTTCAAGTCGGCTTAGTAGTTCAAATTGTCTTAGTTGTTCATGCCATTTCGACTGCCGAGTATACCTTGAATCTCCAGTTCGTCTTGGATATCAAACCAAGGTGGAAGGTCCCTGTGTAGCGGAATCTTCAAACAATTTTATGATCCAGACTTCCTGGGTTGCCCCAGCAGTGATCAGGTAGTCTCGATCATCCTTCCCTTCGGTATGAAGCTCTCGTCGAATCTCTCCTTGGCTTAGGATATTGAATCCTTCGGAAATATGCAACTTGTCTCTAATAACCCACCTCAAAAGGTCGGTATCTTTGCTTGGTCACTCCAGTTTTCCATGTTACCTCAAAAGTTGGCTAAAAGAACCAAGATGTCCTAATGTCAACTCGTGCAATGCATCTGATCTGCAAATTTATGCAGCACAAGCCCTCAGCGCTCACATTTGCATCTCCAGCGGGTGCCCTGGTAGTGGTTACTGACATTGGCCACATTTGATACTTTTTCTTGTGTTCAGGTACTTGGGGATGCATCTTGTCGTCTCTTAAGTTCACCGTCGTTAATCGCGACACATTTTCGGCCCATCTATCCCTCATACAAAGTTTTCCCCTCTGTCACCTTTGCTTCTAGTCTCTGTCCGGTTCCTTTTCTACCTTCCCCTACTTTCTGCTTCACGTCGTTACCTCTCCATTTCCTATTGCGCCTTTTCAAAATAGTTGCAAGTCAGAACTAACCAGCCCCCTAGGACCTCGAAGCCCAACCAAACCCCATGAGGTCAATCACACCCAGAGCCCCAACCTCCCCAATAGCGACCCATCCCTAACTTCCACAATACCAATACACCGCCGGTCGCGGCGGTGCAGGAAACTGGGCCCGACCATTGGAACTCGGAACCAACGGCCTAACCCAAACCCCCTCCATCGACCCAGCCTCTACCACCTCACCCACCTTCCCTTCCTCCCCACCATTTCCCCCCTCCTCATTACCCGGAACACTCATGATCCCTTTCTCCACACGCGTCCTGAGCTCTAGCAAACTAGCCTGCAGAGGCGGCCGCGGCGGCGCAGGAAACTACCTAAATTTTGAAGAGGAGAGGCTGGAGAAAGAGGCAGAGGAGAAGAGGAGAGGAGTGATTGGGGAAGTGGTTAAGCGGGATGTGGACATGGGGTTGGCGAAGCCGGAGAGGGCTTGTGAGGGTGTTAGGGTTGGGGTTGTTCGAGAGGCTTTCGAGCTTAAGTAGGTTTGGGGTCGACAAGAGGGGGTGAGGCGTGAGGCGTGGGGCGGAGGGGATAGGGGGTGCGGAAGTTTGGCAACGAGCAGAGGGTATGTTGGGGCATGGGGGTGATTGCCTTATGAGGACTGGAAGTCAAAGGTGGCGTTGGGGAGAGGGAGTGGTTTTGATTTCTGGAGTTGGAGGGAGGTTAGATGTATGAGTAGGAATTCATTGAACCTTTTGTTAAGATTAGCGTGATTGCCTGCGACTACTCTCGACGAGCGCTCGATTATCTCACTTGCCTGACTTACTACAGCCCCTCTCAGCAGAACATATTGAGGCCCCATATAGATTATAGACTTCTAATATATGTCTTTTGGAATTGCAGATTTTTCAAATGGTAGCAACTTTAGAAGGGTTCGAGATTTAATAACACTTGATAATTAAATAGTTTCTTGACAAAGAAAAAATTTACCAGTTGTTATTGTTTTAGAATAATGTAGTTGTCTACCCGTCGAAACGGGAAATCTATGCCAATGCTCTATGCTAATGCTCTATGCAACGCTGAAAACGCATCAACACCAACCGGGAAATGCAACGCTAACCTCCAATGCTAAGCCCGATATGAAAATCAGACGATATTCACATAAGCCTTTGTGCGTCCTCCTTTCCCGCTCTTTCACCTTCCCTCCTGTCGCTCGCAGCCACCTCCACGGTCTTCTTCTTTTCGCACGCCATTTCTTCCTCTTCCCCTTCAGATGGCACTTGCTCCCCTTCCCGGGCTTCATCGCCCTCCCCAGTTCCCCCGCCCGCTCCGCTTCTCATCTCTTCTAGTGCGTTCGCTGCTTCAGCAGCATATTTGCACCTTGATCTGATAGACTTTCCATATTTGTAGAACAGGAATGGGAATGGGACGCACATCAACGCCAAAAATGCCGGGATTGATGATGCCCAGTGGATTCCGAGGTTTTGATACATGTCTGGCATATGTAAGTAAGTTATCTTGATGAGAAAGGGGGTGAAACTTACAGGTTGTAAAGAGGGGGAAAGCCGCACCAAACAGTGATCTCAATACACTGTTTGCTGCGAGGACCGAGGCAGCGTAAATAACATACGCATCAATGAGGTAGTTCGTAATACTTAAAAATACTAATACCATTCCAAACCCAAACGGCGCCGTGCCGATAATTGAAACGCTCCAGTGAATACTCGGGTAATTTGTCCAAGCGAACCAGAACAGGCCTGCAGGCAAGAAAATCGATCCTAACATAGCAGGAGGGAGTCGAGACTCAGGTGGTGCATTGCCGTCATGTCTCTGTTCGACTTTCTGGTATCGCTTATTGTCCCAGATTGAGTATGCTACTGCGAACATCTCTCCGACCATCACGCCAATGAAAGACAATCCGCCAATTCCTGGTGACCAGCCGCGATTCTCCTGGTAGACAATGGGGAATGCAGCGAACATCATGTAGAGTGTACCATAAATGATAGCCATATATATACTGAGAAGCATGACGATTGGCTCTGTGAAGAGAAGGATCCAAGGTCGCGAAAGGGCGGTTTTGAACTCCTGGCTCACAGTCTTTGTTCCATCTAAGAGAATTTAGTATGTGATTCTGGAAGCAGAATGAGAGCCAAAACAAGGTTTTGAAACATGCTCTTAAGACACGCTCTAGGGACACGCTCCTAAGCCGTGTCTTGCGGCTCCCGGCTTCTTGTATGTTCGGAGAATCGTATGTGGAATTTGACTCACGTTGTATCTCAATCCTGGACTTGTAAACCTTGCCAGTCATCATAGACATCTTCTTTGCGCGGCGGCGGAGGATAACTGGTGTGTAGGTCTCCGGAATTGTAAGTGCACCGATGATGCCAAGGACCCCAGTGAGGATAGCCATCAGCCCTTCCACCCATCTCCAACCTTCTGTCTCTCCCAGGAATCCTCCAACGATAGGTCCGAGAGTCGGTCCAAGGAACGGGGCAGCAGCGAAAATTCCCATAGCCAATCCTCTCTGGGACGCAGGAAACATGTCTGCGATAACCCCACCAGCATTCGTCAGAGGCGACGAGCCAAATGCACCAGCAAAGAATCGCAGAATAATAAGTGTCTGTATGTTCTGAGAACCTGCTGCTCCAGCATTGAATGCTGTCAGAGCGATGAATGTGCCAATGAATAGGACCTGTCGTCCGTATAGCTCAGATAGTGGTGCCCATAGCAATGGCCCAACGGCAAATCCCATAACGAAAAGTGATATCCCCAGAGTTACTACCTCCTCCCCAACGTTAAATGCAACAAGAATTTGGCTTACGCCACCAGTGTATGCAGATGAAACAAGAGCTACTGCTAAAGTCGCCTATGGTAAATCAATGAATATCGAATTTCTTAACAAGTGAGGGCGCAACCTCAACATTAACCGTGGAGTGCAGACTTACAATTGCAACAAGAATAGTTATCATACACTTCTTCCACATGGGAAAGACCATAGGATTCCTCCTGTCATTCTCAATATATTCCACCACATATGGATCGTCCTCAGTCCCAGAACCTTTATATGGCCAATTCAAGACCTCGGGAGTAACATGTGTCTGATCCCACACCAGCTCCCAGTGTGAAGCTTTCTTCTGTGTGTTCTTGTTCTGAGCCTCAACATCTCGCTCCGCTACTGTTGCAGTTACCGACGATGACGAGGAGGCGTTCGTTTCCGGCATGGCGGATGTGTTTCAACTGAAGAAATGAAGAGATGAGAGGCAAAAAGCAAAAAGCCGGCGGAGAGTCGAATATATACAAGAGAAGATGAGATAAAAGCCAGGAAAAAGGGGCAAACAAAAGCTGCCGAAGGGGAAGGAGAAATCCAACTTCATAACTTGCCCATAGCGCGAAGCTCCTGCCACGCTATGGTACTGTATGGATTTATCATTTTGCAGATATCCCGATAGCTGGCATGACTCTGCGCGAAGATGCATAAGTGGTGCATAATTCATATTTCCAGAGGGATATACTGCCATCCGATGGATAAGTCGGAGCTAGACGAGATCGGATTATCCGAGGTGCGGCTGGGCATTCGCATTACCTATAGTCTTGAAGGCCTTGCTCAGTAAGCTCAACGGTGCCGTAATGCCGGAAAATCGTGTGCTTATGCTAGCGCCAAGAAAGTGACTCGCCTAGTAAAGGGATGTTGCGGGATTTAAATCTGATTTATACTTTGTTACTCGCGGTAATAGTTACCCCAAGTCTTCTAGTAGGTTTCACTATACAAGGGTTTATACTTACTCTATATTAAGTATATTAGTTAAAAGGTTTATTATTATTAATTAATATATAAAAGTATTGCTTTATTATATATATAATTTTATTATTAATATTTGCTATAAATATTAAATATTACTTTTTATTTATATTTATATTTTATATTATATATAAGACGATCCGACCGTCTCGGGTACTAGTTAGCTTAGTGCTCGCATATGGAACGCTCGCGCGGTTACAGGAACTAGCTTACGGTGCTCGGCCATGCCTAGCCTAGCCCACGCTAGCACTCTTAGACGAAGAGCCTTTATATATAAGATGCTATAAGCCCTCCTAGAGCTCCTCTCCTTTCTT
>JAPZPB010000093.1:86438-102539 GCA_037952635.1 Bryoglossum gracile | reverse complement strand
TATTATAGGCTTCAATTTGAGGGCCTATTGCATAAGTTAATAAGGCTCTATACTAAAGCAGTACACTTGCTTGCTGTCACGCATGGGGGAGTGTCAGAAAACACGTGCATTTCACGTGTATGAGTGCTTTGTCAGCTACGCATTCCTATATAAATTACCCCTCATGTAACCTACTTACATCAAATAAATCATCACTGATTCCATCACAACTTGACATCGGGTCTCTCCCTCCGTACCGCTTGTTAGATTTACTGAACCGTCCTAGTGGTTCCTCGGACATGAAAACAGGCACCTCAGTTCTTCCATTGGAGGACTTTTAAAATATCCCTATTTTCCCTCGCAAGGGACCCAGGGAGGTTATAGTCTCATAGACTACCGATGAGGTCCGATATTGGGATGGACCACACCAGTTTGACGAGGCTGCTGGAAACTAACCTTCCTGCAGAATTCTCATTAAACAGACTTTTGAATCTCAAATTGGCCAATTGAATATGCAGGCAGCTCAGCCCACACTTCACCTCCTATTGAAGTCTTGTACTAAACTACCTCGGGGTGGGCCCCTGGCTTGTCTTGCCATGTGGTATCCCCGCGTCGAGGTCAGTACTTCTTTCGAATACAATCTCTCCACCTCTTATCACGCCTCACGTTGGATTACAATGAAAGACGCCTGTCAGGTTGCCAATTTGCCATCCGCTCCCATAGATAGGAGCCACACATCTCCACATGACATCACCTCTCGCGGATACAACAAGAATAATGACGAAATCTAGAATGTGGAAATCTGGTGAGGGTAATCTGGCAATTGTTCAAGATGGGCCGGGGTTTCGGAAGCGGTGACGCTACTACCTCCAGCGCCACAAGATGTGATCTTCATTTCACTTAACTTCGAAGCTGGCCTCTACAGAAGGGCGGCCAGCGAACTCCAAACCTGCGGCGCGCAACCTTAATAATTGCAGTCCCCGCTTATTTCTCAGACTGTAATGGCGAAGAGCCTAGAGGCGTGAGAACTCGTAATTGGGACACTCGCTCAACCACAACTGGCGGCGCGGCAAAAACTGGTTGGCCTCGCCACGACGGGTGTTCTGGTAGCTAAGTATTGTAATTGGAACGTATTTTAGTCATAAATCAACGTTTTCTCTTTCTCCATCATATCTTCCACACCAATCGAGGGGATTTCCCCTTAGAATTTCTATCACGCAAGAATAAGGTTAAGACACCGCCCCGTTCGCGACTCAAGTAGACGATAATATGGAAATCTGCTTTTACTGACTTGACTTTGAAAACCTCTTGATACCAGGAGGGAGAGGAAGCCGTTCGCACTTGTGGAGACGATCCTCCCTGAATTCAATCACTGTGTATCAGGCGGTAAAACCTCCGTCAGCGCCTGCAGTCTCTCCCCGTTCCCCGCAGTTCTACCACCGACAAACTTCACTACCCATTCTCTAACCCGCCTCGTCTTATCTATTAGCGGATTTCCAACTCCACGATCCAAGTCTCCTGTGGTGTAGCAGCCACCAGTATCACTTCTGTCAACCCTCTCCCTCCAAAGAAGATGGATTTTCGTTATGTTACGCCTAAGACTCTGCCCATAGACCTTTCCCCGGAAGCTGCTTAAGGCGACAGTCTTCACTAGAACGACATCTCTCGGTCGTAGTCCCTCTAACACATTCCTCAAATCTCCTTCTTTTCTCTGTGAGGATGAGGAAAGCCAGAAGTTGATACCAAATCCGGATTTCGTTTCTTCTCCAACCAAGACTTCGATCAGATCCACTCTTTCGCCTCGTCGGGTTTTGATATTTCTTGGTGGCGGTATTGAGATGATACCTACAACCAGATTAACAGTTATAGTTTGGGGGATAATTGCGTTCAAATATGTCGCATTTGGAATATCTTTCAAACTGGCCAACTTTCCAGCAACCGGCACATCCTGTGGTGGCGCTCCTGTCGCGGGAAGGCTAGATTCGAAGGAATCCGAGTATTCGTCACTGGTGTATAAACTTTCAGGATCCGAAGCACCGGCTATTTGAGAAGACACAATATCTTCATGGATGGCGTAGGATTCCGAGTAGAACTGTGAGAGGACTTGCTCTACCGATTCGAGACTTGATCCGGGACTAGCTTGCTGATCTTGTGATTCTGCTATGAAAGTCTCGACTTGGGAGGTGTTGAAGAATGCAGCTCCACGAGTATCTGGTGATAGCCCTGTGAAGAGAACATGGTGGTTGTAAGATTGACTAAGCCCTGTCCTGAGGTGTTGACGTTCCAGAGGGAGAGACCTCCACGAGGGTTGGTCAATGGAATTCGAAGTGACATCCGAGGTAGCTAGAGCAGCATGATGCGCTAAGCTTGGTACTGCGATCCCAGCAAATCTAGCAATCGGCTCTGTAAATGTTTCAAGAAGACCCGATTCTTCCCAATCAAGAGATTTTGATTCTGGGGACCCAGCAAAGAGAACTAATCCTGGAGGCATGTTGGGTTGGGTTGGTTGGGTTGGCTAGGAATCGCGGACCGGAGCTTCAGTAATATCCCGAGTCGGGTATAACCTCAAGACCGAGTTTGAAAGTAAATAGATCCCTATGTCCGGATGGATGCCTTAGCAAAGTAGTTTGTCAGAGGCAATCAGAGGCAGAGCCACGTCATCCTTGAGCCAAACTGTCCTTACGAAGTTAGGTACGGAGTTAGGTACGGAGCTCGTTAATAGTATATAGTGGACATGTTCCCGAGATGTTGATGCAGTTTTACAGTTGTGTGGGCTAAAAGTGTGTTGCGCAAGCCAAGGCAAATCGGCAAATCACATCGGATCTGATAAGGGGCTCGGGCTTGCTCTCTTCCCGACACTAATACGAGGTACGAAGGCACGGAGTTCGCAAACGTGGGGGCCCGCCATGTCGTCCTTTAAAACAATGCCAGAGCATTCCAAATATCTTGAGCCGTCTGCCAAACAAAAAATGGCGGGTTACTTCAAAGGGGCATTGAGCTCTCTAAAGGAGACCGTTTCGGGGCAATCAACTCCAGCACCAGGAACACCAGCGGAGAACACAGCGATCGACCAGCTGTTTCCCAAAGTTGATAAGGAAGTGGACGGGGACGATTGCGACCATGATTGCGAGAGCTGTGTAGTGAAATGGCCGAAAGGATTCAAGATTGATGAGGAAGACAAGTTGTATGGCTACGTGAAGGGATGGAGCACGCATGTTCTGGTTGCGACGGGAAAGTCGGATTGGGTTCGGGATGTTGCAGATGAGAAGGGCAGTGTAATGGAGGCTATTGAGAAGAAAGCAGATATAAAGCCTAGTAATGGGGTTTGTTTCCCATCTTAAATCCACAGTCTGCAAAAATACTAACTGAAGAATTCAGAAGCTAATGCTATCTGCATCGAATATCCCAACACCGACTCATTCCAGCGATTACTCCGAGCCTACCACAGTCCTCCTCCTCCCGGCCTTTATAATCGTCGAAAATGTCACCCCAAAATCAGTAAATAGCCTCATCTCAGAATACATCAACAAAGGCCCTACAAATACCAGTCCTCTCGGCCCGATCTCCATACCAGTTTCTCTCCCAGGCCCTCTACCTACAGCCGAACAACTCACCTCTCGTCCCTCCCCCCACAGGGCTCTCATCCTCCTCTGCTCTCAGAAGACAAGAGACGCAAGATGCGGTCAATCCGCCCCGCTTCTTCGCAAGGAACTAGAGAGGCATCTCCGAGTCTGCGGGCTTTTCCGAGATCTTGACGATGAGCGGCCTGGCGGCGTGGGAATCTACTTCATTTCACACGTTGGTGGACACAAATACTCTGCCAATGTCATGATCTATCGAAAGCCAGATGCATTCGGACTAGACAATATTGAGAGAGGCAAGTTGGCAGGAGAGATCTGTCCGCCACCAAGGAAGGAAGAGGCAGAGGTTGAGGAGGGAGCGAGCCAGTGTATTTGGATTGCGAGAGTGAGACCAGAAGACTGTGAGGGTATTGTGAAATTCACAGTCCTTCAAGGCAAAGTCGTCAAGCCGGAGAGACAGTTGAGGGGCGGTTTTGACAGGCAGAGGCAAGTGTTCAGTTGGTAGGCAGCCGGAGGGTTTGATTTGCATGTGGCGAGGGGCCCTGGGATTTACGATCAAGCGTAAAAAATAGATTCTGGACTGATGATCTTAGAGGGTAGCTCGATGGACTGGCACGGTAATGCAAGAAGTAGCTAAAGAGTTTATAGAGCTACCTACATAAATAAAGCAAACGATACCAAAAGACTTTGTCGGTTTTTCACAACTAAGCTGTTTTGAATGCTTCAAGTAATTTGAGTCTAGTAAGCCTAAGCATGCCAGCAGCCGAATTTTGGATTGGCTAGAACTATGTAGGCATCCGAATCGGGTTAAATCGTAACACGGAAATTACTGTAGCAGAAAGATTTAATGTTATCTTTGGGGAGATCGTTGCAGTCAAAGCGGGGGATAGGAGAAAGCGGCTGGCTACCGAAAGAGAACACCATGCTTCTCAATTGACCTTGTAACTATTCACGGACTATTTTACCATATACAGAACATTTTCCAAACATCCTCGATAATATCAAAGGCTTTATATGGTCGGTTAATAGAGTTTAGACAGTTTCCCGGCAGGGATCTCGGCAAATCATGTGAAATTGTGCAGGGTTTATCCTCCGGGCAACCACGACCAAGTGTCTTTTGTTTACCTCCGCAACTTCTGAGAAGCGAGTCCCTTCAACTGACATCAGATCAAATTGTTCGCACCATGGAAGCATAATTTGCTGTAGCAATTCGCTATTATTTTCTCAATTGCTACTCAAAATGGCATTCCAGTATCCTCCACCAGAGGGTTATCACCACAAGCGCGCCAAATCAGCTGTATTGTCCTTTATGCATAAGCGGAATCCCTCTTCTGGAGCAGGTTTAGCTTCGAATGTTTCCAATGGCTTCGTAGCTTCGCCGGTATATGAGGCAATGCCATTTCTGCCACAGGATCATCCCCATTTCAGAGCTCTCGGAGAGCTTCAGCAAAATCAACAAACCCCTCCAACACCATCATCACCAAAGAAATCTCGAGAGGCACAACGACCGAGCACGACCGAGAATGGCCCCAAATCTCTACATAAGAAGACGTTGAGCTCGATCTCATTAAAGTCTCTGGCTGGAAAGGACACGGATAGAGTATCCAAGAAGGATCACAACAAGCCAAAGAAGACGAAGTCATCCACCAACTTTGCGACCCTTCTCTCCCGCCCCAAGTCCTCGAAGAACCTCCAAAAGCAAGCCGAAGAAGAGGAAGCTTTACGTGCACAGAAAGATCAGGAGAACCGCACACCATCTTTTGGGTCTGCTGTTGCATCTCGGCCGCCAATCTATGCACAATTCTCGAGCGATTGTTTTGCAAAGCAGCCTCTAGGAGGCAAGTTCCTCGAGGATGAGATTGATCTCTACACACCGCAGAACTATTCTCCTTCGAAGCAACGTGACTTCTATCAAGGTCATGGCACTCAACCTTCACTCGCCCGGCGTGAGGCGCTACCGCGACCAAAATCTACATACCTTCCAAGCAGCTTCAGTGTTCAGGATATTAGCAGACGGGTCAGTGGAGGATCAAGACATAGTTCGGAGTTGGTACGGAAGATATCAGGTGCCGGGCGACCAAGCTTCGAAAGGAAGACGACAGAATCATCTATAAAGTCTGATAAGGCAACACCGAGCAGAGGTCAACGAGTATTGGCTGCAGTTTCGTCATTTGCGTCCAAAACACAGGCTAAGACACCCGAGTCTGAGAAAGGATCGTTTATTGATGACAAGGATATCGACAGAGAGTTCGAGGCCATGTTGGACAGGCGAAATATCCCCGAGCACCAGCGTGGTAAGATGCGGAGTCTTGCCATGTCTATGAAGAAGGACTTTGTCAAGCAGGACTGGGCAGAGATTGCAGCTGCTAAGAATGGTGGCCGACCTGGGACTAATAGTAGCGACTCAAGTGCTGATGCTACCACTGGAACCCACGAAGTACCGGAAGTCAAGACAAAGAGACCGAGAAGCCGAACATTTACTCTCTCACGAGCAGGTAGCAAGGAGCCACCGTCTCCAACCAAGAAAGGGAAGGCAGAAGCAACTATGAGCAAGCACTCTCGCAAGAAGTCTTCAGACTCGACTGCTGGCACAGGCCACATCTCAATAGCTGCTACGGGCACTGCGGCTGCACAGAACTTGATTGCCAAGGCAAAAGGTCAAACCCCTGATGATTTCGTATCTTACTTGAGAAGGGTCCAGAAGCCAGAACTCGTTGAAGTTGGTCGACTACACAAACTAAGACTTTTACTTCGCAATGAAACAGTGGCATGGACGGATGATTTTATTGGCAAAGGCGGAATGGAGGAGATTGTTGGGTTATTATATAGAACTATGGAAGTCGAATGGAGGTTTGTTTTCCACGCTATCATTTTAAGAGACCAATACTAACCTGTCAAAAGAGAGGAACACGAAGACGCGTTGCTTCACGAGGTCCTTCTATGTGTGAAGGCTCTCTCTACCACGGCTCTCGCTCTACAACATCTAGACAACATCCAGATGACTCTCTTCCCGGCTCTCCTGCGCATGCTTTTCGATGAGGAAAAGAAGGGCCCCAGTGAATTTACAACCCGCAACATTATTACCTCGCTTCTATTCACCTACCTCAAGTCTGCCCCCTTATCCGAGCGTACGTACAGAGCTAAGGTGCTTCTTTCTTACCTTCGCGATCCAGAGCCAGAGGAAGAGAAGAGGCCAGTTGGTTTTGTTCTTGATATGCGTCGGCCTCGCCCATACCGAGTTTGGTGCAAGGAAGTCGTCAATGTGACCAAAGAGGTCTTCTGGATCTTTCTTCACAACCTGAACGTCATTGCCTTACCAGGTTCCAGGCCGAGAGATGGCAATAGTCATACTCATGATGCGACTATGGCAGCGTCACATTCCTACAGCAATTTTGATATTAACAACCCGCATCATCAATACATTACGAGGCACTTCCCTCAAGAACGCCCACCTGTCCCGGCTGCTCCTTATGTTGGAGGAGTCGAGTGGGACGCTACTAACTATCTCGCCTCCCACCTCGACATCATCAATGGTATCATCGCCAGCTTGCCGACAAGAGAGGAGCGCAACGCCCTTCGTCACCAGATGGTTGTCTCTGGATGGGAGAAGTCTATGGGAGGTACTTTAAGACTATGCAAGGAGAAGTTCTATGGCAGTGTACATGATGGATTGAGATGTTGGGTAGCTGCTGCAACAGAAGATGGATGGGACACGAGAGATGTACGATGCGGACCGTATATTGAGAGTGCTAAGAGCTCCCCGAAGAAATCGCCAAAGAAGAACGCTCCCGAACAAGAGGCACCAAAGATTGAAATGAAACTTGACTTCCTGGGTGGCGGAGAGAAGAAAGCTACGAACGACGATGTATGGCTGTAATAGGCTCTTGATTCTGGAGTTTGGGATTTCAAATGATTGAACTGTGACGTCTTGGATGGGGTTGATGATTGTTGGATTATGACAACGCATGGGACCTTCACTCAGCTTTATGTTTTTGACTCGAAGTACTTAGGGGGAGTGTTGGGTTCTGGAGTTCGGTCGGATTTCCTACCTCCTCAGTCTTGCTGGGGTTTTGAATGATGACTCGTATGATTAATGATTGTGAGTAATGATTGGAATGATACGAAGTCGGAAGCAGAACAGAACAGAAATTGAATGTCATGAGATCAGTACTTGCCTTTCAATTATGAAGTCACTTGTGCAGTGTTTGAGAATATAGTTTTTGATTCTCAGCCTTCTCTTATAGAGTTCTTTCCAACTCTTCAATTACTTCGGGGAGCTGCAATTCTTGTTTATCGGGACGCATACCCTTCATTAACATCCTTGCTCTCAGTTCCTCTGGTTACAAGCTTCTCACATCCATTGGTGTACTTGACTTGCTTCAATTCTCTCCTTCCTCAGCGCTTAAATAACAAGTTGCTGGCGTCATATCGGGACCCTTTCTCACTTCTTAGATTACGCCCATGCTCGCCTAGCGACAAACACACTACATACCAAGACTGGAACGCGGCAGTTATCCGGCGTACTCGACGTCTACCAGGAACCCACTGCTCGGGATGGCTTCACAAAGGGCTCTTCCGTGGTTTTGTCCCTGCTCTCCTTGGTGCATCACAAGGCAATTTCTACCTCCTCAGACCCCTTCTTACTTGTCCCTTGCACGGTAATTCCGCACTTTTGTTTACAGGTTTTGTGGTTTTAGGGCTTGCTAGAGTCGCTGCTTATCCGTTAGAGACTGTGGGGAGAATAATGATGATAATATCTAGGGATATGTCAAATATGAAGGTTTTGTTGACCCTGGAAGCCAGACTGTTACGTGAGATGGGGCCTGGTCTCTCTATAAGGGTATTAGATGCAGTTTTGAGAGTGGAGCTGCTAGTGTAGGTCTCATGGCTGTGGGTCAGCAATTGCAGATTTGAAGCGCTCGGCTGGAACTTTGATTTTGAGCTGTGGCTATATGGCTGACATGAACTGCGATGTAGGATTTCGCCTGGTTTTTGAGACTTCACATGTATTTGTACTTTATTTGTACTTCAGCAGGCTTCCCTCATGAATTCTCTCACTCAATTCAATTTCACCCTCCTAATTCGGAGCGCTCCGAGAGCAATGTTCTGAAAACCAGAAATATTTCAAATGTGCCGGCCAAATTGACTATTCTAACTAGTGTGAATATTCTCGTCTTTGGAAATACCCCAGTAAACTTGAATCTTCCATTTATCCTTTCAAAGAGTCATATTTACCGGAGAACTCTTGGAGATCCAAAATTTCTCAGATTTCAAATTAAGGGGACACACTGGAAATGCTTAGTGGCAGTAAAGAGGAATCTAGAGCTAAGAGGATGGGGATGACTAGCAATGACAGTAAGACTTCACAGTCACAAAGAATACCTCATGAATGACAATAATCAAAGACTGCTCGGGCATTATAAGAAAGTACATTTCCTCAAGAGGTCCATTCTTCATATTCTTGGATTTGCATTTAAGAATAAAAGTAACCAGCAGCTTGCAAAGACGGGACCACTTCTCTATTATTGCAAGGCCTGAAGGTCACGTTGGAATTAGAGTTGATTTATGTAGAGCAAAACTTGCATGGGGCAGAATGTTACATACCCCTCCAGATGCTCCGATTTCGAGCAGAAAGTGAAGTTTAAGTGGAAGATGAAACCATTACCAAAGTTATCCGCTATACGACCTGAAGACATCTGGCATTAGAAGGAAGGTAGGGGGAGGTAGAGCGTGTAATAAGTCGGTCAGTTAGTGATCATTTAGTCCAATGCAGGCAACTGACGAATGATTAGGCTACAAGGTAACTGTCTGACCAAATGGTATTAACTGATATAACATTAAAGCTGTTTAGAGGCCTAATATAACAGCATAATTAAATATTGTCAAATAGATTTAACTATTACAGTTCCAGCTCAATAGAATTAACAGAAAATCAAAGTCAATTTTAGCAAAATAAGGCAATTAAGCTTTTGTAATTTTTTGTATTTTATTACTTTTATATTATCAATACACAGCCCTGCTATACACAAGCGCAACTCAATAGTCCTTTTACCTAGTAAAGGCATCTTTTAAGTGTGATAAGTGTGCAGAGGACGTATGCACTCACGAGTGGGGTTAATGCTTTACCCACTCGGCCAAACCACCCAAAAGGGTACAATACTAAGAGTGGGTTCTTAGTAGCTACATATTATACTATATATAGGACATGTAACAAGGTACTATACCCATGAGTATAGTACTTGTAACATTAAGCTCAAATAAGCGCTAACAATAAAAACTTGTAGAAGTAATAGGTTTTACCGTAGATATTTATTTTGTTACAAAACTCCGTAAAAATGTCTTTGCTAAAATAATTGTTATAATATTAACGATTAAGGTTGCAAATGAAAAGGTATTGTATTATACTGTAAAAGAGGAGAGGCTTCAAGTCCTCAGCCTCAATTTAGTAGTGTTGCTGCCTAAGGCATAGTAGCAAACTACGCCACCCACAACCAAGTGATATCACTATATAACCAGACCCCGTGACCAATACCTTTAAACAATAATAAATCGAGCTAATATTCACTTATAATTATTCTTGAAATATCGCTGCTTTTATCGCAAAGATAAAAATATAGCTGCTACTTAAGTTATGAATGTATTTTGTTTTTTTTACAATATCCATAGATTTAAGAAAGATTGGTTTAAGGCAAACAGGGGTTAAAACTGTGGTAAAACACGAAGTAATCTAAGAAGCTGGAGATATATGCTTATTTTATAGCAGAACGCTTGCCATAAAGCCTTAAGTAAGCGCACAAGGCATAACCCAAGGCTTGGCAAGGCCATGATGCCCCAATACGAATTCTTATATTATACCCAGGACACTGCAGCTCCCCATGTACCCGCATACAACATCTGGGTTTGCTGTCAAGGAGCTAGTCTCTTGGGACCAAACCCAAATATGTATATTCCTTGGAACTACGTATCGTACTAGGACCCAACTGCCGAAAGTATTATTTAAATATAATAAGCGCTATACATTCACTTCAAGCGCCCTCTAAATTCACTTTCCCACTTTTCCTTTTTCCCGATTCTGCTCACCCGGCACATTACATTCAATTTACCCATCGCACCCATCTCCTTTGACTTCCAAGCGCATCGGCATGCTGGACCAGGTAAGGTGAATTCTTGGCTGCATAAGCCTAAAGTATATAGCAACAATGTTTCTTATTCAGAAGGCAGGCGGAAGCAACCTGCCCCATGTCGACTTTCAAGAGAGCTATTCGTTTGCTTATATAGTTTTGCTTAGATATAACAGGATGAGTTTTGTTCATTGGGACAAGTTAGAGTACTCAAGTTTGGTTTGTATCTATATAGGTGAATTTAGGTGCAAGTTAGTATATGCTTGAAAATGACCTAGGGGAGTACTTGGAGTGGGGTACAGTGTGTCAAAGAGAAGAAATGAAAATATAGGTAGTAGTGGCATCTATACGTGAAAGGAATAGATAAAGCTAGAATTTATCCTATTCGACAGCTCCCCTGAAGTCACGTCAGCTCATCCCCGGCTCAACATTCCCAAAGGATCCAGGTATAAATTCAGAGGTTTTTCTTGTTTCTTGAAAGGCACAAACTGGCAACCACTCATCCTTCAGCCTTCAACCTTCAAAGATCTGGTGTACATGCACAATATCTGACTGGGATGCTTTTCTGCAAGGTTACACTTTTGGAAGCCATAGTTTGTTTTGTAAAAGTTTAAAGGAAGGAAATGAAGTCAGGGATTTGAAAGTAAGGGTTAGAAAAACCCGAGAGTGGAGTAGAGCAATGAAACAATGTGACGGTGGTGCTTTCATCGTACTTGATAGTAATTTGATTCCTATTGAGCGTACCCCACCTACCCCACCTACCCCGCTGTTATCCCCAGCCCCAGCCCCAGCCCCTCTCCCTTAACCTCTATGCTTCTTGAAAGACTCCTGCACACTCAAACCATTCAGCACATCCTCCTTCACTCTATCATCGGCTCCTACAATCATCGGCAGCATCTCCACAACTTCCGAGACTTTGGCTTGAGGGATAATGACAACTCCATTGACAGGATCGCTGAATACTAGATCACCAGGGTTGATGATAGTCCCACTGATATCAAGAGGGACTTGGATTGCGTGAGGTTTGGATTCTGCGCCTGCTCCTACTATTGAGGTATTTTTGGCCCAGATCTGCGTGCTGTTGAGCCCTTTCATCTGTAACATGGGGAGAAGGGGGGTTGGGAAGAACTTACGGATATTCCTGTACTTTCTAGTTCTACTACATCTCTTACCCTTCCTATTACTATCACCCCCTTAGCATTGAGCATCTTCATCCGAAGAGCCATAATCCCGCCCAGGAGAGCACATTTCTGGCCCTCTGGTTGTTGCATCACTACGATTGTTCCTTCTTCTGTCAAATCAACCCAGTGTTTCCCTGGGGGTATATTTGCTGCACCAAGTCCATCATTTGGACCATTTTTGGAGGCGAAGAGGGCGGTGGATGCTGGGGCTATGGTGATTTCAGAGGGGCAGGAGGGGACGATGAGTTTCAAGTCTGGGAGGTAGCCTGCGTTGGGGACCTTGAGTTTGAGGAGGGCGTCGGCAATATCACAGGCTGTGTACTTCTTGAGAATGGAGAGGCGTGAAGAAGTTGGGGCCGCGGTGGACATGTTGATAGTGAGGGTGGTTAAGCGGGGTAGAGGGGTGGGAGAAAAGGGGTAGCGAGCGAGGAAGAATGATAGACTAGAAGTAGGTCCAGCGAGTTTGCGAGGGGTGAATGGCCTGATTAGAACCATTGGAGGATGTTACGAGAAATGACATTGATCAGTGATGGTCCCTAGTTACTTCCTGCAGTCGATTACTACAGTAATTCTTCATGCCAGGAGAGTTGCTAACGAGGTTGGGAAGCATCGCCGCTTTGAAGAGACACGTGGTGGACTTCAAGCGGCAACAACTTGACGCGGTCAAGAGGGAAGTCTCCAAAACCTGCTGAAAAATATGTGAGAATTCCCATCATGTGTCAATATCAGCGGTGAGCAGCATCTATATTGTGGCTTTCTCGACCATGTTTGCTCTTGTCCATCGAACCTCCAATCGACTCCCACCAAGAGACGTGCGCGTTTTGAAGCAGCCATGTTTCTCAAGCTCCCTATTGCAACCAGAGATACTTCGTACAGTAGTGCCGATTCTAAGCAGCAAAGGACGCTTATGCAGGCTCTCCGGGACGGAAGGAGAGTGCATGAAAAGAGTGACTAGTGTGCTGTACTCAGGGATGACGAACCGTCGATAATACACGTCGATAATACAAAGAAGTAAATAAACTTTCAAAGTGGGCATAATACAGTAATCAGTTCAACCTACAAGTAGGAGGGAGAGGGAGGGGTACTGTACTTCGTACAGTACATAACTCAAGCAGAAACATGGGTAAATCCTAATTAATACTGTATTCCCCCAGGTGAATAAAAGTAAATGTTACTTTGTAAGGGCCGTACTTGTAATGTGGGCATTCATTTAGGGTGTGCTACTAATAGAAAAGTCACGATTCTTTGGCTTTTGGGGCTTTTAAGCTCTTTTAAGCTTATATTACCACACGGAACTTGCTAGAACCCCTCTCGTCGTACCAGGGCTCCCACCACTCAGGAATAGCTGCTCAAGGGCTCGCCCCGCAAAAACCCCAATTAACATTTATTCATGGGAGGGATAGTAGTAAGAAGGCGCTGCCTTCCCGAGGAAGCGGACTTGTTACGTATCGATATACGAACTACGAAATACGGGCTCCGATGGTAATGGAGCATAATATGTGAGTGGTATATGTCGAGCAGATAACGACAACAGGTAATAAATATCAAGCGGGAGAGGCCGCACATACTTCCTGCACAAGTATTACGTGAGAAAGGGCCTTTTTATATTTTTAAACTTGGACCTTGCACCGCTCCTGCCATTTTGTACTGTACGTATAAATTCTCATCCTAACCATTTACCATTTACCAGTCACCATTTACCATATTTTCACTTGTTACTGCATGGCTGTCTCCTCTCCCTGCTCCTTCCCCTTTCTTCTGCAGTACGGTATCTTCACCCTAGCACGGCCAGAGAATACAGTACATTTACAATCACAATCACAATCACCACCCCAGACTTCTTCACGTCCAGCTGCCCCGCCATCAAGCCTCAAGCGACTTAACTCCCTCGCTACTGTACCACTCCACTCGACACTCGACACTTGAGACTCGAGAACTGCTAATCATCCGCTGCCCGCCCTCATCATCATCACTCAGTTATTCTTGGATCCCCCACGACACCATAGTCTGGGCTGCATCTCTGCCATTTTATTCGCCCTTTGCTCTCCCCCCCCCCTTCCACTTTCCTCCCCAAAACAGGCAGAAGAGGCAAAACAATTAAAGTTGCATCAAACAAACTCTCACGGCTCGACTCGAAAATCGACCCACCCGCCTGCATAGAGCTCCAAGGTAGCAGGCTTCCTCATATCTGCAGGAAAGTCAGACTATAGGTAAGATTACCTTATGCAAGCAGAGGCTGGCTGCTGCTCTGCTTCTCCTTCAAGATGTCGATAAAGTAAGCTCTCTCCGTCACATCCATTTCTGCCATCCTCTTCCATACTTCGCCTTCCCTCGCCTCCCCCTCTCCTAGTCTCTCATCGATACCCTTCTACACCTGGCAAGATGTATGGATTCCACCAGGAGCTGCATTCCTATGCCCTAGTGCAGGCACAAGCACAAGCACAAGCCCAACAGCAACAGCAACAAAAGCTAAAATCTGCTTCTAACAGCTGGGTAATGACCGAGCCTTCGGGACAAGGCTTCATCAAACTCCCTAACGAAGAAACACTATTCAAATCACCACCGAGAACGAGTCTACTACTATCGTCGCCGAATACTTACCCCGGAGCACAACCTTGGTCTGTGAAGAGTGATGCGGGGGTTGTTTTTGTTACTACGCAGCGAGTATGTCTTCCCCTTCCCCTCTGTCTTAAATACCTCCCTAACAAACCCCCCCCAGATAGTCTACCTCCCAACCACCCCATCCTCCACCCTCCAATCCTTCTCCGCGCCCCTCCTCTCCCTCCAAGACACCTTCATTCGTTCCCCCATGTTCGGGGCCAACTACTGGGTCGCGCTCGTCAAACCCACTCCCTCCGGCGGCATCCCCCCCGTGCACTCCGCGATCGAGCTCCGCCTAACATTCAAAGACGGGGGTGCGTTCGATTTCCATACCAAATTCGAACAAATAAAAGAGAGAGCTTATCAGGCGCACATGGTGGTGAGGGAGAGTGGGGGGCGGGGCGGAGGGGAGGTTCATTTGGAGCAGTTGCCGGCTTATGAACCAGCGAGGGAGGTGGAGGATGAGGAAGAAGAGAGGGGCGGGCCGAGGATATTGAGCCCAGTGCCGGTGAGGCCAGGGGCGAGGGCTATGGAGGAGGAGGAGGAGGAGGAGGATGTACCAGTCGCACCAAGACCGATGGGAGTGGCACCCGATGAGCCCCCGCCTGGTTACGAAGAAGCGCAGGTACAGGCAATCAGTTCGAGGTTGGATGATAGGCTGAGCGCAGAGGCGGAGAGGAGGGGGGAGACGCCTTGAGAGGGAATGGGAAATGGCTTCATAAGGATGAACGAATGAAATAGGGAGGATTGGTGAATCTTCTTGCTGCACACTAGGTTGGGAAAAGGCGTTGCGATCACGAAGCTTATAGATGATACCATGAGGATGGGATCAGATATATCTTCACTCATGGGCAGCTTTTGCCTGGGTTTCTATTCATCAGAATTTTATACAATTTATGGGTCGTGACTGGCTGTTGAGTGGAGAAAGGGCAGTCAAGAGACTACTACCAAGCAAGATATCGAGCCCGAAGTGTGATTTTTTCCGTCAGGGACGTGTCCTGATAAAGAAGTTTAAACACCATTTACGGAGCCGCACTAAGCCAGCGGATTCCAAGGTCCTGCTATTCAAACACCAAAAGCCAGATATCATGTGTTCATAGATCTCCAATTCAGCATTAGGAAATTTCTAAGCGCGACGCTAGCAGGCCAGACGGAATACATAAACAAGCACATTCCTTCACCTCCACAGCTCGCTCAGCAATCTGTTTGTAACCTTCAAGATCCTGCGCCAGGTGTGAGAAGCATATTCTTCCTAGCGATGATCCAACTTCATTTCTTGCTATGTATGATAGGAAGGGATTGAGGAGGAGTCTGAGATGGTATGAGGAGTTATCAGCATTTGAGAGGATGTAGAAGTAAGTAAGTATTTTGCAGTGGAAAGAAAGTTGGTTGGAGGAGCGTAAGCGACAAGAGATAGGCTGGAGATTAGTACTTGAAAAGTTGACAGTAAAAGCTGGATTGAGCGACAGTGAGGATGTTCAACCGCAACACCACCTCCCCCATCATCAACAGCAGATTCTTAAACCTCCTAGCCCTAGCATTATGACCTGCACTGATCAAGCTTGATGTGACTCGTTTCCGAGAGGGGGGGGGGGGGCGGGGGGGGGGGGGGGGGGGGGGGGGGGGGGGGGGGGGGGG
>JAPZPB010000093.1:0-86428 GCA_037952635.1 Bryoglossum gracile | reverse complement strand
CCCCCACAACCCCGCCCCCAACAAAAAAACCCCATTTTTAAACCCCCTACCCCTAGAATTTTTCCCCGCCCTGTTCAAGCTTCTTCGCCCCCCGCTCGCCCCCCCCCCCCCCCCCCCCCAAAGACCAGTTGTCTTCAAGCAGTGCCTGAACATGTTCTTTCTGCGAAGGGCGTGTAGACTGACTTGGCAAGTTGAATACTCGTGATTTCAATACATTTCTCTCTCTATTCTCTCTCCGAGCAAGACTTCTGCTAGACGTGTGGCGGATCGTGCCGCTTCGTACCGGCTCGGACTGACTCTGATCTGTGACTATATTTCTCCAGTCCAGAACATGACGTCAACGATTCGTGACATGCTGAGTGATTCGGTTTCATGTTCAATGGCATGATGTCAGAATAAATGATTCATTGAGGTGGAATTAATATTAGCCTAAAGGTGTTGATGTCAACATCGACTAGATAAGCACGTATGATCTTATGCTTGGAGACTCTGTCTCACTCAGAACCCCACTTTATCTATGCTCTCCTGCCATTAAGCGCTTTATTAAGTGTAGAATACATAACTTTGAAACAAAGAGGGAGCTAGTCCGGTCCGAGGCAAAACTGACCAAATCTGCCTCGGAAATATTTGTTAGCAAACTCGTCTCGTTCATACGAAAGTTTCAATGTTTAAAAATGGGTAGAACAGATCATATAATTGAAAGCACTTAAACTAGTTCTCCTAAATAATGCTCTTAATACTCTTAGTCTTGCCTTGAAATTGTACATTATTCTCCAGGTAGCAGGAGAAAAAACATAGGTAAATGCCTGTATCTTCTGGTTACAAAACTTCAAGTCTCAGTCGGAATTAGCAACCCATTTTCTTTGGACATATTCATTTGATTTTGTACATGAAGCTTTGCGGATTTGATTGAAAAGTGAGGACCGGAATGGTTGATAAATGGACCGGATCAGAGCCCCGGATGAAGAGATGGGCGAAGTTCCAGAAGTCTAGCTACATGCTGTACCGCGCTTCGTGCTCCTACGTTGGGAGGCGACTGACATCTTTTGCTTTCGTGACGCGTTTTGCCCAACGTTCTTTCCAGGCCGCGAACATTCTCTCAACTTGCTCACCAGCAAGCTGCCACCTGTAGATAAGGAGGGGTTAGCTAATGTAATAAATGCAGAGCTATATTTATACAAGGACATACCGTTGTACGTTCTGCTTCCGCGTCTGCGTGTATTCAAGGACCACATTAGAGCATTCGAATTTGACTAAAGCTCCTGAAAGCTCTCGTAAAGTACGACTCGCTTCAATTTCAGCACCCTTTCGTACCACAGCTCGCATCTTTTTATTTGTGCGGGCTTGTTCGAGATGTCAGCGGAGAGTACTCTGGGGGGAGGCTGGGAGGTGCAAACATAGATTTGCTAAGTCTTCTGGATTCAGCCGGTTAGCGATGTAATGTAGTAATTCGGGTGGAAGATCGGTTATGGATGGCATATCCGAAACTTTACAAGGAACGGTCTTGGCTTGACCAGTCGTTGGGCAAATGCGTTCTAAGTCCAGAATCAGACAAAGAAAAGCAAAAAGAATGTGAAGTGGCGGCAACATCTACAATTCGCACGATGATAAACTTGCCAAAAAATTTATGAAAGTTTCGAAACTGGTTTAGAAAAGGCTTCAAATAATGGTTTAAATAGATGATTTGTGGCCAAGCTACTGTAGTACTGAGTCTTGACCCCTACATATCCTTGTTCAAGTAAGCTCGCGCCATATCTGAACCTTTTTGCTAAAATATCTCAACTCGTGGCTATCAAATGAGATAACTCAAAATTTAGCCAGTGGGAGAGAACAAGACCATTATCATTCTAACTCCTGTGCACAGTGATATTAGATTTGCTGGAAGATAAAACAGGGAACAAATAAAGAGGAATGAGCTGAGAAGAATTCTGGAAATTTGAACTTGGAAGTCAGAACCAGTGACAGGGCCTATCCTCTTTCAGACAAGCTCCCGCAACTTTGTGGCGCTATCCCCAAAAACATCGTCACTCGTACAGTAGTTACGTATCAACGTAATAGTTCAGATTAATAAAAGACAGCAAACTCCAATCCACTATTCCGACTGTGGTTACCATTATGCATTCCTGTAAGTACCACAACTTTTTTCCGACTGGACGATTATCCAGTTTTAGCTGCGTCGTCTGTAGACGCTAATGATCAGCAAGTCTGAAGACCGCTGAGGTCGCTTAGGTATTTGGACCTAAGAATTATTCGAGATGCCTGGAGCCCACTTGTTGCATGTTGGTGAAGTTCTGCGGGGGCTGAGTACCGGTACACCAAGTAGAGTAGATTATAAAAACCAATTCGCTCAATAGCAATTACAACTGCTTTCCAGATTTGGTAGTTCGAGATGCGTCATTCCGAGATTTGGTAGTCTGAGATTTGCTAGTCTGAGATTTATCGACTGGAAATTCGGATTTGATGTGTCCCAAAGAGGACGACGAGTGGCCATTCTTGATAGAAGGAAGGACATTAGTGCTAGGAGCTGTTGGCCGACGACTGCTTCTCAAGATTTGCGAAAATATTTGGTGGACATTGCGGGGAATGCTAGAAGACGTTAATGAGAACCCATAACCATGGGAAGATTTGCATAGCACAACTGATGAAGGGCATACATAGGTAGTTCTTCATTCTCCAAATCCGTCTAGATCCGTAATGAGAAAGCTCCCGTTGGGCGGCTTCGATTCTGGCGGATGCCAATTCTCTTATCTGAAGTCGCATCTCTCGGTATGCCATGGCTTTGGGGACAGTTAGCGGCGAGATTTCTGAGTGGGCAGGGGATATGCACAACTCTTTCCAGGTCATCAACAGATCGTAGCCCCTATACAATCATCATAGCAAGCATCTCTAGGGGTAGGGTTGATAGTGAGCACATTTTCGCAATCTGTACGATGAAGATGAATGGTGAGAACCAAAAGAAACGAAAATAAAGATGGAAAAGAAAACAAAAAAGAAAAAGGTGGCTAGTACTACTGCATCTACTTACCTATTCAATCAAGCTCCCGCATATTATGATCGTTTGGCCCTAGTGGCCGAAAAGAGAGTGCTGAGTAAGCCACTCGCCATCTGCCAGAGCATAATGTCACATGATATCTCTAGCTCAAATTCACTGACCAATCAAGCGAAGGCAATTGTGCAAGCGCGAAGGAGCTTCCCGGCAAGATCTTTCGACCCCTTCACGACCCGAAAACAACGATTACCTTTCACCCCATTGAGTTACCAATCCGCAGACTCGTTGATCAAGATGGGATTCTGGAGCGATATTGTCGAGGCGACTTTGCCGTGGTCTACGGTTGAGGCTGAGGCGCCAGCCGAGGAGAAGGAAGACACGAAGGTATGTGAGGGTTTTTTGATCGATTGTTGGAATGGGGTGTCTGCGGAAAGAGAAGTGGGATGGCGATGGGAAGGAAAGAGAGTTCATCGGCTTTTCAAGTGAGGTTGGTGCTTGGGGAGCTCTGGGGAGGTGGTGATGGAGGTGTTGAGATGTGGTGCGGATGATATCGGAAGGCGAAGATGGGTTGTTTATTTGGGACTGCAGTCTACACTGAGTATTCACTGATTCTGGTTCATGATACAGGCAGAGGAATCTGACGACAAGGAAGAGAAGTCTGAGGAGGAAGACAAGGATGAGCTTGAGGAAGAGGAGGAGGAAGATGAGCCAGAGACCGAGGACCCCAAGGAGAAGTTCGAGGAGGGTAAGTCAACATCTTTTTTCGGACTATCGAGCTACATTTCATTGGATTATTGGAGAAACCGGAAAAGAAAGCCTTCAAACAACACAAAATGGGTTCGACCTCGATGTTCAATACGTGAATGCTAGTGGGCTAAGACATGGATAGAAGGACTTTGCTGGGAATGGGACAGCTCGATGTGCGGAACAATATTTCCTTGGAATACAGAACATTGCCTTTTGTCGAGAAAGAAAAGAGGCTGCTGATACCAATTATTGATGCCGGAATCGATTTCTCGCCACTCTCAACAACACCTGTAGCCGGAGATTGTACCACGAAATGGGCTTTCCGAAGTGTAGCAGCATGTTTTTGGATGTTTGCTTCAGATTGCGGGAATATCGAGTACTGGACGGGAGCTAACATCTCACAGAGTGCAAGGAATCCAAGCAATGCGCCCCAGCAAAGCACCATTTCGAGGAGTGTGTTGAGCGTGTCACTGGTGCACACGAAGAGAAGCACGATAAGAAGCACCCCGAAGAGGACTGCGTTGAGGAATGTAAGTATTGGACGTCTACTCAGTTGTTGGAAAGACCAATATTAATCCATAATAGTCTTCCACCTCGCCCACTGTGCAGGTGCATGCGCCGCACCCAAGCTGTGGTCTGCTCTCAAGTAAAAGACAGCCTTACCGACAAGATTGATTGCGTCCAGTATGCGAGGACGGTGTTTAGATGATAGGGATTGGATGGGAGAAGAGAGAATCGCTTGTACTGTACAAATCTCTCGGGATCACCTGTTTTTTGTCCAACCGCGCCACCTCCACCTCGAGCGGTTCTGCATGTAGTATAGGAAAAGCTTAGATGGTATTCTTGATCTGTTCCTGTTCCTGTTCCTACTGTGACCAAGTGATCCCCATCTTGTGTATCCGAACTATCCAGGTCCATACAGTGCAGCAGCAACAACCGCAAGGGCCAAGATATGATCTGCAACCTACTATAAGCAAGATGGTCGCAGAACCTCGGTCTTTCACGAGACAAGATTGGCGATGTTGGTGAAGGAAAGGTTTCTTTGGGACCGACAGCCTGCATACGACGTACGCCCGGAGCTGGTACTGTACGTTGGATGAATCCGGGTCAGTTGATACCGGGATTTGTCCATATCAGGTCACCACCACGATTACCCCAGCAAATGCACGCAAGAATCTCGGGGCGTGCTCAAGGCCTTTCTCCAACTGGAGAAGTCGCGCTTCCCCTCATCTGAGCAAGAGCGACAGTTGCTCATTTAAAGACTTCTATACGTAGCGCCAACAATCTTGCTTACACTTGTTAAGCATCTTAATTCTCTTCGTTGAATGCGTGGAATTGCTTGACATGAGAGGTGAAGCTGCCGAATACTAGCGCAGCACCTGAGCCAGAATCCGGGGTCGGACACACAAGTGAACATGGAGGCTCCCCCACCACCTCCTCCTGCCGTGGATGCCAGTCCTGTCGATTGCTCAGAGAAGATTGAAGCCTTGAACAAGGAACAGGTCGACGAGCCGAAGACAAAGAAGCTGGTGCCCGTTCATAAGGAGAAAAGCTCCTCGGATGCTGAGCCAGTTCCTGCCGGTTGGACGATCATGCGACCCCTGAGAATGCGAGGGTTGAAGGGAAAACCTAAAGGCACCCCGAGCTCGTCGGTAGCAGCAAACTCGAATGGCAGATTCAACAGTCTTGATAGTAAGGATGACCTCAAGGTTACCGAGACGAACGGGACTAATGGGAGTGGAGATGGGCGCGAAGGAGTTGGAGAGGTTGAGGCGTTGACGGAGCTTCGTAGCGACGATGAATTGCTTGAGGACAGCGAGAATCCGCGAAACGCAACTGCTGGAGCTGGAGGAGATGGAGAGAATGGTGCAGTTGTTGAGGCAACTACAGGTGCTGAGTCGGAGTACAAAGTCTATAAGAGGAGATGGTTTGGATTGGTGCAATTGGTGCTATTGAACATCATTGTGAGCTGGGATGTAAGTGATGGCTCAAAGAATTACACAGCATTATCCAAGTACTGATGTAATACCAGTGGCTTTCCTTCTCAGCAAACTCCACGACAACTTCACAATACTACAATAAGTCCACGTCCGATATCAATTGGCTTAGTACCGCGTTTCTCTTCGCGTTCGTTCTCGCGTCACCCCTTACCATCTATACACTCCATCATGGAGGACCGAAACCATCTATTGTTATCGCATCTATTCTTATTCTTCTCGGAAATTGGATACGATATGGAGCTACAAGATCTGGAGAACACGGAAATTTTGGTGGTGTTATGTTTGGACAGATTTTGACAGGATTGGCACAACCTTTTGTTTTGTCCGCACCTACCAGATATTCAGATCTTTGGTTCACCAACCGCGGGAGGGTTGCTGCTACAGCCATTATGAGTTTAGCCAACCCTTTTGGAGGAGCTTTGGCCCAACTCATTGATCCATTTTGGGCTGGAAGTCCTGGAGATATTCCCAATATGGTTTTGTATATCGCTATTATTGTGAGTTTCTCACCAAGATTCCCCCTGTTTCACGTACTAACTACCGCAGTCCTCTGTTGCTACTATCCCTTCATTTTTTATCCCAGCCAACCCACCAACTCCTAGCTCTGCTTCTGGCACCGAAGCTAAGCAAGCGCTCATCCCATCACTCAAATTCTTGTTTAGCTCCCCAGAATTTTACATGATCATGATCCCGTTCACGGTCTACGTGGGCCTTTTCAACAGCATCTCGTCCCTTATCAACCAAATCTTGCAGCCATATTCCTTCTCCGAGAACGATGCTGGGATTTCAGGGGCCCTCCTGATCGTGGTTGGTCTCGTGGTCTCAGCAATCACCTCCCCAATCGTAGACAAAACCAAGACTTTCTTGTTTGCCATCAAGCTGCAAGTACCTATCATCGGCCTCGCTTACCTAGCATTTACCTGGGCTCCACAAACCCGCAATATCGCAGCACCATATGCCATCCTCTCCATCCTTGGAGCCGCCTCTTTCAGTCTCGTGCCCGTGGTCCTCGAATATCTCATCGAGATCACCCATCCTGTCTCCCCAGAAGTGACCAGCACAATCTGCTGGAGCGGCGGTCAATTCCTCGGAGGAATCTTCATCCTCATCTCAGACGCCCTACGAGCCAGCGGAGCCAACGATGGCTCAGCCGATGACCACACAGCCAGACCACCAGGAAACATGTGGAAAGCTCTGATCTTCCAGACTGTGATAGCGATGATCGTTATTCCTTTACCATTGTGTCTAGGGTTGTTTGGGAGACATCATGGGGTGAAGATGCGGAGAGTAGAGGCTGACAAGGAGGCTAGTCAAAGGAGGGATGTGGAGAGCGGTCCGAATGATGGGGTTCTGGGGTCTTGATTTAGTGCGTTTATACCTTAATGTCCACTTAATTTAAAAATTTTATAACATATTTTGAATACTAGCCTAGTTAGCCTATATGCATTCGCGAGTGCAAGACTCGCTTAACGAGATGGTTTTATAACCTCTCCCTTCTTGAATTACTTGCTCGAGAGCTACAGATTACCGAAGGTCAAATCCTACCCAAGCCCCGGGAGGTTGCAGTGAGAGTAATCTAATCACAACACTAGGCTTCCAGGTCTGCGTCATTGGATCGGCACACTACATATGATTTCAAGCAAAATTGACTTGTTGTGGAGTTGAGAAGTGTTATCACTAGAGTTCATGCTTTGGAAGATGAGACTTTTAGGGGGCATCATAGTAGCTACTTGTGGCTATGAGAACTCGAAAGAACCCCTCGAAGTCAAGATCTATGAGTACATCTTCACATCCGAACTTATATCCTTGAGTTTATAGAAACTATAACCGATTAAAACGATCTAACGGGCGAGGTAGGGGTAGGACTGAGGGTAAGATGCCCCTGGGAAATCGCACCATAGGTCTCACAATACTCAAATCGTGACTGGATTGTCACTTTCATTCTATTATTCCTTCCCTGCTTGCTCTTTTTCGTTTAACCAATATACTGTACCTCCCTCCAACACCTCTCCATCTTCCTCCACAACCTCACTTCTTCCATCCTTCACCTCAACACCTCAACACAGCCTACAACACTATACACCTGCATTTGAATTCATCCTCTCGCTTTGCAGGGCATACCTTCATTCATTCTGAGCTCGTTGCTAGCTTCTCAGCAAATTCCCTGTCCAGAAAATAGTGTCCACAGCCCATCCAACTGATCGTCTCCAAGCTCGTGAGTATAATACTAGCACCTCGATTCACCTTTAAATTTCCGGACTAATATGGACCTAGACTCGCCTTCCTGAGCAATAGGTTCACTTTCCAATCACCTTCAAGCACTTCGCCCACAATAAACTCAGTTTTATTTCCTTTTCACCTTCCGCACAGTAACCTCACGTCTCTCTTCACTATGGCTAAGAATAAGAAAGCCAAGCATACTTCGGCAGTGTTGCCGTTGTCTCAGTCATCAGGTGCAAAGAAGACACCTCGAAGGCAGAACCGGCAGCTGCTTGAGATTCTTGAGACATTCGAAAAGGCTGTCGAGTGTCTCACCAAGTTTGGCACTCCCGATGAGATAGCAGCTTATCTCGAGGGCCATGGAATTACAGAGAGCGAGAGTGTTACCGCTGTAAAGCAGTACTGCGATACCATATTTACGAAGAAGCTCACTAGCGATTTCAACCATGAAACTACAAGCGCTACGGATACACCTTCTACAGCTGCTCTCTACGATCAGTACTTTATACATCGTGGCCCTAAGAGCGAAATCTACATCCTCAGACCGGTTGAGGTGCTAAAGGGAACCATCAACTTCAACAGGAAAAAAGTTCTGTGCATTTTGCGAGTTAAGGGAGAGACGTTCCCTCTAGTTTGCTCTACGCCTGGATGGGTTAATTGTGTTGAGCCGCACCCAAACACCCTTGATGCACCGCTTTGGACTGACCTCGTTATGGAGTTTGCAACCTTTCATAATCATAAATTCAAGCGCTTCATGTTCGAGGATTACCACGGAAAGAAGAATGGCGAGACTCATGCATCCCACAATGAACCGCGAGTGATGCTCTATGCAGCCTGTCATCTTTTGAGAGAGGTCTTTGGTACAGTGGACGATCCAAGAAAAGAGATTGGCAATTTGTGGAAATTGGGGAGGCTGAAGCATGGCCGTGAGTTTGAAGTGATTCTCACCGAGAAGCCGTGCAAGCCCTGTTTAGAGTACCAAGAATTCATCGAGTTCTACACCGGGATTAAGTTCCACATAACCGTCTGCAAGAACTTGGGGGAAGTCAAGTTCAGTCGCAACCACCAAGGATTCAAGGTTCGAGCCTTGTACGCATCTGCCTCCGAGGATGGGTCATCCGACGAGTCCGACGATCCCCTCCAGTTAAGAGAGGACGACTACACCGTTGTTGAGCGGAAGACAACTCAGAAAAGCAATTTTGAGGTGGTCATTCGAAGCACCAAAGCTACTGTCACGCCTAGTTCTCCTGCTGACACCGGAAAAGTGGCCAAATACGCTACCACAACCGTCTCGAAGACGACCAAGGCTGGCGCTTCCAAGCGCGCCAGCTTTAGAGATGAAGAGTCAGAGGAGTCTGACTACCGCCCCCCCTCTAAACCCACCACCCGGCGAAATGCCGTGCCGGTTCAACATTCCAACCCCTTTGGCGGCGAAATCAAAGAGCGGGCCAGGTTGTGGACGGAGAAACAGAGATTGAAAAAGAGAAAGAGACAATTTGGAGAGCAGATGCTTTCTGGCCGAGGTTGAAGAACGGGGGGGTATTTGCTTTTCTTGCCGCGTTTTCAAGGACCTGGTTGTATACAATGGGTTGAGGAGCGATGGGGATTGTTTTCTGGTTTTTTTTGATTTAGGACTTCGGATGGATTTAAAACATGGAATGAAGCTCTGAGGAGACTGGGGGATCGTATATGTTGTTAATGACTTCAAATCAAAATACCTAGTTTTCGTCCAAAAGTTGGTACTCCCGCTCTAATATTCAGAGTGATTGAAATAATGCGAGAAAATGGAATAACTAGTTATGTATAGTACTAAAAAGTAACTTGAATGTTAAAAGCATATGGCGCATCCAAAAATTTGTATTCGGACCGTTTCGAATATTCAACTCAATTGTATGAATGTCAATCATCCAGATTCTCCTGCCGGAGTATCAAGTTGGAGCAATCTAAATCGTTGAAAGTACCCGATAGTTTGGAACGACATAAATCTTTGTAAGCTTTTGGATATTATCAGACTAGAGTGGGGGTGGTACATATAAACTATTTTCTCTCGACCCGACAAGAGTAAAACTCATTGATAATTTGAAAGCCGTGGATGGAGCTTAGAATATAGAACCACGTTACTTGGAGCGGGTGCCTAGCGGCTATGGAGGGAGCCAGTCTCAATTCTCCAGCTCGATTCTAGCTCCCCTTTGCAGTCTCAAAAGAGGCCTGGATAGGTAGCTAGCAATTAGAACCAAATACTATCTCCACAGGTCATAGATATACTATCTCCACAGGTCATAGATAGCGTTTGTGCAATGAAATGAGTTGACCTAGTAAAACGGACTCCACGTACCACTTCCTGACTGTCAATTCTTGGGTGCTTCCTTCATTATGCTCACCACCTCCTCTTGGAAAATTCCCTTCCGAACTGAAAGCTCCACGATATCTAGAAGCAACCAGCTTTGGCAATTTTGAAGCTGAGCCCTATTCCTCACGCTCTTGAAAGTTAGAAACACAGCCCTGCAACTAGAAAGGAACGGATACGAAGAAGATATACTATATCAGAAGCAGACTTCAGGCTCTCTCAGGAGCTGGGACCGCCATTGCAACCCTCTCCAGTTCATCGACTGGATCTTGGTCTGTGCTTTCCCCCGCATTTGGATCACTATCCACGACGTTTTTCTCGCCCACTTGCGAGAGCAAGAAGGTAGTATTCTTGGCGCTGTCTTCAAATATATCGTAATTGCGCTTGCATTCGACTGTGAACCCCTCGGCAGGGTTGCCTTCGACTTGAATGATTTCGCCAAGGTTAGGGTTGTTTTGAGCTGGGGATCTACAGGGCCAAATGAGCAAGGAATATTCGTGAGTAGTGGACGATCAGGAAGGCGGGACGAGACATGATCTTTTGAGCATGGGAAATGATGCTATACATGAAAATAGTGAGAAAGTTCCCGAGGACGGTGTCTAGGTAGCAATGTTCTCCCGTTGACAGAATATGCTAGTCCTATGGTTTCGTTCACCAAGTGACTAAATTTACCAATGAAAAGATTTCTCCTTACAAGAAAATAATATTTCAATCTGCTTCGTGGGAGTCCTGCCGGCAACCTGGGGGGAAATATTTCATGCGGAAAAAGGCAATCAAAGTTCAAAGAGGGAGAAGAAAGACAGAAAGAGACTATGTGATTTCGGGCTGCGACATGCACTACATGTTGTCCCTCAAGAACCGCACAATATCATCTATGGTATCAGGAACTTTATACCAGTGGCCTTGGCCCTCATAAACCTTCCACTTGACATCCGATCCGATCATCTCCAAAGCCGTCAAAGTATTCTTCCCGAACTCAAGCGGCACGACATCATCTTGATCTCCATGTCCCAAAAATATGGGAGTATTTCGACATACTAAAAGCTCTGTCTTGACACTCGAAAGACCCATGACTTCCTCTCTAATGAAGTTTGAAACCTTGGCACCAGCATCTTGGTCGCCATCGCCCTCCCCCTCACAGTCCCCAACACCACCAAAAGGATTATCCTCGCCCAGCTCTCCATCTCTCCCACCCTCCCCTAGGCCAAGCAACCTATCCACATCGCCCTGAAAAGGCAACCATCCACTCATCCCAACATACCCCTCAAACCTCGACTCTCCCTCCCTCCCCTCAAAAGCAAACAAAACACACAACCCCATCGCACACCCCTGACTCAACCCCCCGACGAACACCCTCCCCACCCCCCTCTCCCCCAACAGCCCCGCCTCGTGCAAAACCAGTCCCCTCAGCATCTCATAATTCTCTCTCAGTCCATCACACTGCAATTCTTCTCTCTCAAACGGATCCTCGAAACTTGAATTGTCGAACCAGATATTCATGCGCATTTTCCTTCGCGCCCTACATCTGCGTTTTGGCGCAGTCGGGAACACGAATTTCAAGCAGGGGAAGATTTGAGGCAGGCTGAGGCTGGAGGACGTGGTGCAGGTGAGGAGACCGGATTTGAGGGGGTCGGTGTTGGATTGGGCGAAGCGGGGGCCGTTGGAACCTCGGCCGTGGAGGAGGATGAGGGTGTGGGTGTGGGTGGTGGTGGGGGTGATGATTAGGGGCTCTGTGGGAGAGGATCGAGACATGTTTGGAGAAGAGACGGGGGGTTTTAATTTGAGGTTGGTTGGAAGTGTAGTTGATAGATATGTGTGGTATTAGTGATGAGAGTGTGGCTTGCAGGATGGAGGTGACTAGCTCTCTACTCTGGGGGGTGGCATTGGACTTAGTCAGCGCGCTGGAAGTAAGGAGACGACATTCGAAAAAGCTGTCAAATGGAAATAAAAAGCTCATTTGTATTGCCCGACATTTGGGCCATGATTTTTTTACTGATTTGAAAGTCAGCAAGAGCCGGAGGGGGAGCTAAGCGAGCCCCTGAAGCTAGTATCGAGGACAAAGTCAATATTCTCAGAGATCCCGAAGTACCAAACAAGTAGCCCACAAAACCCTTCCAAAGGTTAATTTCAGAGCTATTTCCTTTCGTTGTTATTTTTTATTAGTTATATCCTGCTCGGCAAAATTTTTGTGCCCGCTCCGATGTAATCCCAGACGGCACAAAAGAACTTTCGAAAACTAACAACAAAAAAGGCAAAAAGTATATCTTCTCCCTCGGGTGGGCTTGAACCACCAACCTCTCGATTAACAGTCGAACGCGCTAGCCAATTCTGTATCATGTTAGTTCGGCTCGATTTTAGGGATTCATGTGTACTTACGCGCCACGAGGGATTTGGTGTTGTTTTGTCTGTAAGAAGCTTATTTTGCTACTTAAACGAAATCAACTAAGGACCGCGAGAGGTAACAGACGCCGAAACTGAAATGCGTAGAAGTATTTTCTGGGCTTTAGAGTGTATCTAGGGCCGGAGATTTGTTTCAATTGCTTGAAGATAGTGTTAACGTCACATTTTGAGTTCAAGATGATCATATCAGTGAGAAGGAGTGATGAGGAACATTTAACTGCTTCTCGGATCCAATTCAAACGACTTGCAATTCCCTAAAAGTAAATGATACCAAACTCCGGAACCAATGTTACCCAGATCCCAAGCCCCAGCCCAGAATCAAACGCCCGCTAGACATAGGAAATATATCCAAACACAAGCTCAACCCGTTTTGAACTCCAAAATGCTATCGCCCAAGACAAAGGAAATAATAAAGGAACAATGGAGTCAACCCCTTACTCGGTCTTTTTGACAACACCCTTCTGAGCCCAGTGAGCAATATAGGTAGCTTGACCAGTGAAAGAAATGGCCTGAGTCTTGACAGATGCAGGGAGTTGAAGCATCTGCTTGATATCGGTGAGGTAAGCTTGAGCATTCTTCTGGCTGTTGGAAACAACGACCAAGTTGGTAAGGTCAGAGAGATCACCAAGGGCATCCTTGCTGTCCTGGAGCTGTCCCGCATCTTCCTTGAGACTGTCGATGACCGAGCCGTTGCTGATTGGGACTTGGGCACCGACGAGGTACTTGGGAGTCCACAAGTACAAACCAGTGGCATCAGTCAGGCGATACATTTGCATGCCCTGGGTGGAGGTGGAGTTCAAGATAGCGAGGACGTGGGAGTCAACATCGAGGTGTCTGCCGGAAGCATCACGCTCGAGGATCCCACCGAGGACGGCACCGGCGGCCTTCTTGACGAAGCTGAAGAACTTGCTGAAGATGCCGCGACGTTGGATATCTCTGGTTGAGATATCAGTGGTGGTGTCGATGCCAACGTCACCGAGGAAATCGGAGCGGCGGTCAACGATGGCGATATTTGAACGGTCGACAATAGCGATGTTAGCACGATCAACGATAGCGATGTTCTGACTAGACTCAGCGCTGGAATTGTTAGCCAGTATTCAGGTAGTGAGAAAAGGGAGAAACTTACACAGGAAGAGCAGCTGCAGAGCAAGCAGAACCAGCGAAGATAACAACGGCGATGGAAGTAGAGAAACGCATCTTGATGTAACTAGAAAGACAGGACGGAAAGTTGAAAGTTGAATAGACAGATACTGTTGATTGTTTGAGTTGTTTGAAGTAGATGTGTGAAGATGCAGATATTGATGATGATGAAAAGAAACTGGAGAGGGGAGAGCTGCTGCTACTTATCTAAATTTCGCCCTCGCCTATTACCAACATTTCAAACTGCTGAATAGCCTCAAGGGATGTCAAGAGTAAGGTCGCACTGCCGGATCATTTCACTCCTCACTCCTCGAGGTCTTCAGGAACATCCGGCGCAGACTCCTGAGCCTATTTGCCGAGATAATTTCCTGTTTTTAGTTGAGATGTTCATGTTTCAATAGACGCTGAAACAAGCCCGAATCGGCAAGAACGTGAGTGCAAAGCCCAAGGCGGAATAGATGTAGCGAACAAAATGGAAGCTGTTCTCGAGAGTACTAATGAGCCTCCTTTCTATCCGAGGGCCAGTAACCAACTAATACGCAATAGAGATATTGTAGCTGTTGGCTTTCATCTGAATATATAGATGGCATAGATGTAAGACTCCTTATTCGTGTAAATGCGAGACAGGTCAACAAAATCAAACAACTTTCCAACTTTGGACATCATGGTGGAGGCAACAAGCAGCGAACGCCAAGATCTGAGTCCGGCTGTACCCTCATAACCCCTACACCGTAAACAGCGGCATGCGTCGCCAATGCAACGAATCGAACTATCTGTTCCCAAATTGCTACTACTTTTATCGAAGAATCTTGGTCGTGAAAACTGACAGGAGGTGTTGTTCGCCCAGCTTCATTGCAAGGCGTTGCTAACTGCGCGTTTCTGGGGACTTGGCGATCAGTGAGATTGCGGTGTTGGGGGCTACACTAGGGGTTTCTGACCACTTCTCGGCTTCACACCCTTCGAGCACGAATTATAAACCTTGATTTAGATATTAAGTGGATTAGATTGTTTCGTGGCTCGATGTCTTACAGATTGAGAAGCAACGGTGTATGTTGGTGAAAGATGAAGTTAGATCCATGGGGCTGCGCTGTGAGGAGTTATAGATGTTGGTCATTGGATGTGAGGAAGGATGGAATGCACCAAGTTTTCGGGGATAATTTCTGAGCATAATGTAAGCCAGCTAAGCCGAGAGCTCCGTGAGGAATGAGATGGTAATAAAAGCCAATGTTGGTTCTTGGCGAATCTGCAGTCTCCCTGACTCCGAAGTGGTCTTGATCCCAAGAAATGGCTAAAGGATTCCAACAGCTACCAACGTAAGCTCCCATCAATTCTCCAGGACATCCGCACATGCCCTCCATGATGGGGCTGTCCCTAGCCCAGCAGAAATCGAATCGACTTCGCTGTCGTATATTCGTGCAACGTTTCGATGCAGTGTTCTCCCCCATACCCACTACCATTCTAAGTCAGTATATTTCAAAATACTAACAATTTGGCAAAACAACTAATCATATGAAACCTCAAGAACTTCTCTTACATTCCACCAAACGGCGTCCTGGGCGCACTTCTCAGATATTGGTTGATAAAAATCATACCAACATCAGCATGCCTTGTAACCCGTTGACTCATTTCCGCATCTCTGGTATAAATACCACAAGTAAGTCCATACAGCGTCTCATTCGTAATCTCAATCACCTCTTTCTCTATCTCAAAACTCGTCACCATAACCACAGGCTCAGACATTTCCTCTGCAATTCTCATATCCCTCATCACACCCGTAAACAGCGTCTGAGGCACAAAGAACCCATCCCTACAAGCAACAGCAGTCGGCAACTTCGCCTGCACAGCAACCCTCGCACCCTCTCTCTTCCCAACCTCAATATACTCTCAAACCATCTCCTGCTGCGCCCTCGAAGTACAAGGTCCAACATGCGTACTCCCACACCCCACCACCAACATCCCCACCATCTCCCCAAGCCTCTCTACAACCACACCATGCACACCTCTGCACCAACGACCTACTCGAAGCTATGCATTCCTCTCTCCTTTATTAAAAAACGCGCCCTCAAGCGTCCCTAACGGCTCCCTCCAAATCCGCATCCCCAAACCCAAAAAAACGCATTCGTACCACCCAGCTCCATCGTCGACGGAATCACAAGTCCAGCCGCTGATCCCATCAAGGGGATCTTCTTCACCAATGGATGACTAGCCAACACTTACGTTACATCTGGCCCCAGACCAGGAACAAATTGCACGGTTCTTTGGGCGTACGGTTTGCAAGATCTCAATAGTGCGGATGGAAGTCAGGGGCGCTTGTTCCTTTGGCCTACTGATTATGCTGCACAGTGGTGAAGACTTTTCTTGCTGCTGGATTCTCGACTGTGAAACGCTTGCTTGGGTCGTTGCGAGACGTTGACCAGGTGGGGATATTTGGAGACATGATTGCTACGAAGAAGCAATAAAGCGATGATTGCTCTGAGGCCAAGATATGTGTACTTGAATAAAGCTTTGATGGCGACTTCTTGAAGCCTAAGTAACAGCATATAGTACGACGATAGATGCATCTTGACGTACAGTATATTGGAAAGCTAGATATCACGCTTAAAGCCGTGGAGAGGAAATAAGAGGTTCGGAGGATCACTAAACCCATCATATGCAAAAACCTTTTGATTGGAGAAAATGAGTCTGGTGTACAGGAACTCGTTCAAACCAACGAACGGGATGTCTGCCATGTCAGATCTGTTTAGGGACAAATTGCTAGTGAACAGGCTCACATTTTGCTTGATCGATTGAGTTTGAACATCCATCTGGCTGTGTTTCTGGCGGATGGTAATCTTACAAAAAGCTTAACCCCACAAATTCTACAAATTGTGTCTGAGGAGCGAGTGCCGAAGCCGATGTAAGTAATTGCTCCTGCATATCTACTCCATGGTCTCTTATACTCGGTGATCCAGAGAATGCGAAGGCCGAGATCCAGGGGGGAAAATTCCGGGACTGCTTTCGGTCGTGTGTTGTTTTTGTGTCCATCCGGGAAATCGAAGCCATGCAGCAAGTAATAGCTCATGTAGACGCCTTCCTAAAAGCATACGGGTTCTATCTTGCGACCAAGTCTGCGCTGCGTATGGCACCAACATAGCCAAGAAACGTTCTCATCTTGGCCCGCGCTTCTGTCTCGAGATCAAGATCCAACCGCCATCCAGCTTTTCTTGAGTGCATCTCCCTATTTCACACCAACCCCTTCTCTCCAACCAAGCGGTACCAGCGCAGCCGCCACACTCCCCACCCCCCTTTCCGTAGCCAAAAGATTGAACTGCGCAGCCGCATTCCTTGTATCCTGGATATCAATCCTAATCCCCAGACTATTAATAAACTGTCTCGTCTTCGGGCTTATAGGTCTCATGTCCTTGCCCAACCCCAAAATCAACAAATCTATGCCCCCAATCAGCTTATCTCCCGTCAAAGTATACCCCAACCCGAACTCTCCAAGACGATGGAAAGAAGGGGAAGCTGAGAGCTATTACGAACCAGGCTTCGGCCAAACGGCCCCCAACAACCCCCAAGCCTCATCCCCACACTCCCACTGTCCCTTCCCATTAACCAGTCTCTTCTCCCCCTCCTTAATCCCTCCAGCTTCCCAAGGTCTCCATTCGAAAGCCTCTCCGCCCACAAGTAACACCCCTGTTCCACCAACACACTTCACCCCGCTATCCAGATGGAACCCATCCCACAAACACGCATCGATACTCGTACTCGGGACCGGCGTATTGCCTAGTACATTTAGAGATGAGAAATCCGTTTGTGTGTCTTCGGTTGAGGCGGGGCCGCGATCGTGTGTGCCGGGCTTGGGGGAGGCTCGTAGATGGGCGGTAGAGGTTGAGAAGAATCGGGGACGGTTGGGGGACGGTTGGTGGTGGAGGGAGGGGAGGGGTTTGCGGGCGAGGGGGCAGCGAAGGGAAGGTGGTGATAGGAGGAAGGCGGAGAGATCGCGGATAGATGGGCGGGGCATTGAGCGGAGGGTGGCCATTTTGAGGGTTATTTATTATTGTGTGGTGCTTGGTTGGAGAATTCAAGAAAGCAAAGCTCGAGAGAATTTGTGTACGTCTTTGAATTGGAGCTCAGGAAGCTTGGACCCCGCCAGTCGAAGAAGTCTCAGCGCTAAGCCGTAAGTGAAATTCGGCTTACTAACTCCCCATTGAGAGGCTTAGGGGTTTCTTACTGTACTATGAAATATATTGCCAACGTAAGATACTGGTACATGGAAACTTTACATCTTTGAGTTTTCAACAGGACCAAAAGCCCCGTTCGGGTTTTGGTGTGGCCACCATCACATCTGACATATCGCCCACATATTCTGGAGCTGTCGATCTCAGGACAAAGAACCCAGCAGCCTGGCTAGAACACCAACTCCGAAACCAGCGTTCCAGTCACAGCACACAAGCTAATATGCAGCAAGGCAGCCGGGTTTTGTATAGTTTGATTCATGGCTCGCTGATATATCACACGTAGCTAGAACACGCAGCTGAACTGTTCCATTTCGTTCTCTAATCTACATAGACAGCTCCTACTCCCATTGATCAATCAATGCAAATCTCCAGCCGCCATCATGACAAGCACAGAGCCAGTTTAGTTTCGGTCCCCAACCAGGCACGCCATTGCCTCGTCTAAAAATCAAAAGCAACCACCTACTCAAGAGTACAAGGACAGCTGGCCAAGGGAGTGTAAAAGCAAAAGTAAAGTCGGAAACTTCGTGGGCGTCGTATCCCTGCTGATCGCGCACTATAGTCGCCCATTAGACAGCAAGGCAGTGTATCAGACTATTTCTTTCTCTAAGTTGTGACCCGCCCCACCCCGCCGCCCGCTGAAAAGCAAAAAAGGAAACGCAACTAAGATCGAGGAAAATTTATGGAAACACATGAGACGCCAATTTTTGAGGGTTCTGTAAACCAGTTTGTATGCATGCGTTGAACTCCTTGGCGACAAAAGAAATTGGGGAGGAGGTTTTCGTGCTGCCTCTTTTGATGAAATTTACAGGGTATCGGACACTCTTCATGAAGATAGAAAAGGAATCCGCGGAGCGTCGTTCGAGAATGAAGGAGAAGCGGTGAGGCTTTTCTCATGGTGACGCTGGAAACCGGTAGTATTTGATGCTTTACTGAGCGCTGGTCCACATCTCTCCCATAGGCATTCTTGGCTTGATATCGAAGGTGTTATCGGGCTCCGTGCTGGTAGGTCTACGGATGCTCGAGTTTTGGTAGTACATGTGCTGGCCCATACCCGCATTGGAGCTGTATGGGTCAACAGGGTCTGGGTAGACATAACTGTGACTCTGGGATGGAGAAGCCATATTCTGGTGTGAAGGTGATTGCCAGCCAACACTGCTCATATGAGGGCTTCCACTTGCACTTCCTGGCTGGCGCTGCTCTTGGTTCGCAGGTGGCTCGAGAATGGAAGGTGGGCCATAACCAGTGGGATGTGAGGTCGGTCGCATACCATTCGAGAAAGCTGCGGTAGTTGGTGGGGCTTGATTTGGTACATGGTACTCGCCACGAAGGTGGCCAGGCAAGGGGCTGTTGTTCATGTATTGGTACTCTGCTGGGTGCCGGGGCATGCCGTTCATAGGAGCAAGCTCGGAGTTAGGCGATCCAGTTTGACCCGGAGAAGGGGTTGACATCGGGGATCCATGGTTAGAGTATTGCTCTCCATCAGAACGCGTACGGCCACCACGGTTGCTTCCACCTCGAGTAGCAAGAGCGGCAGCAGTAGCAGCAGCAGCTTCTTCTACAGTTCCGGTGTGATGATTTTGATGACGAGTGAGGGTAGTACGGCGAGTGAAGGTCTTCTGACAATCTGCATACGGGCACTTATAAGGTCTTTTCCCTGAGTGGATTCTTCTGTGTCTCGCAAGAGAACTGGAATCACTGAAAGGCTATGTTGTATTAGCTTTGCCAGGTTTTGGGACTGCGCAGAGAATTAATTACCTTGCCGCATCGCTCGCACATGTGGGGCTTTTCTCCAGTGTGGACTCTCATGTGAACTGTCAATGCAGAACGCTGAATGAATTGCTTGCCACATCCAGGATGCTCGCAGACATGAGGACGAATTCCGCTGTGAATACGCTCTGGGCGTATGTTAGTAAGTGCTTACTTTGAAGATTGCAGGCTGCTTACCATGACGCGCCAAATCACTCCTACGAGCAAATCCTTTGCCACAAGTACTGCAAGGAAAGGCCTTCTGAGCGCCACCTTCTGATTGCCGAGAGCGGGTGTTCTCTTGCTGCATCATACCGTTATCAAAGCTGGTGTTTGGCTGGTAGGGTTGCTGTAACATTGGAAGAGGGCTTTGCATAGCTGTTGGCGAAGGATAGCGCATGGCATTTGGTGCTCCGTTCATTCCGTTCAACTGTGTGTATCTGGGAGCAGAATAACGCGAATGTTCCGAGTCATGAGGCGAGTTTCCTCGTTCTGAGCCGGTGTCGGACATTGGAAGGCTGTTTGCTTGTTGAATGGTGAGAAGATGGTGGAGATCGTGTGCTGCGCCGTTTGCGGCAGCGGCTGCTGCTGCTTTGCCTTTCGTGTTGACGATTTGCTTGATATCCATAGCGGTGATGACGGTCGGGTAAGGAACCTCGTAGCTCAAAAGATGCGAGGTAAGTAGGAGATTATAAAGTCTTTGGCGCTTGGATCAAGCGTTCGTCCAACTGCGAAAGTCAGCTTCGGAGACACGGTATAGTGTATTGGAATTGTGATATGTCTCGGGAACAAGGCTTTTGGACGGCTACTTACAGTGGTCGAGATGGGTCTTACTCGTCAAGATAGAAGTAGTCAAACACAGGTCGAAAGTGTCAGATTTCCTTGGACGTCTTGAATAAACGTGACTCGAAGCACTGAAAGTACGGAAATTGATTCCGACACGTCTAAGATAGTTTCTCGGTATCGAAATACTATGTTGTACAGTGGTCAGCGTCAAGGAAAGAAAGAAGAGCACAGGTCGCAAGAAGTCCCTCGAGTGATCGCCGTCCTGCCTTGACGGTGTTCACACCGCTAATTCTAGTGCGGAAGAAAAGTACGACGTCAAGAAAGCAGAAAGTGGACAGCAGTCTGTAAAGATGCATGAATCCGAGCGTGCTTACCTTGTCAATGGTGGCAGGGTGAGACGAAATGGGGTGTTGACTAACCTGACAACCTCAAATTTGTACCTTCAAGATATCCGCCAATGTGGTTCGCGGGGGGGCCAGGGGAAGGATGCCAGAGAAGCACGGACAACCGAGCCGCCGGTTAAAATTGGGTATGGGTCTTTTCGGTCTTTCTTTACTCTGAAACCCTGGGTCTCTCAAAACTCCTCGCTCGCCCAATCGTGTGATATGGTCGAGTCTTGTGTCGGATCCGAGGCAGAAATGTTTGATGTAGTCGATTTGATCCGCGGAATTATGCTGCCAGCAAGAATTGATTTCCCGACAACTTCAAGACTGCACTTCTGTTGGAATTTGCTACTCTCTCGTTTGGAACTGTCTAGCAACTGCTGGATTGGGCGTGCGGTATGCTGCTGTATTGTCTCGGGCACGTACCAAAGGTTCGTCTGATGGAGTGATCTATCGGAAAGGGCAGGCCAAGTAGAATGACGCGTCGCAGTAGGTGAGAACAAAGATTCTGGGTAGAATCGTGTATCCCTGGTGTGGTGGGAAAACCTGTGCTGTCCTGCACAAATACCAGTCCTTGACTTTGAAAAGGCAGGTTCGGCTAGAGGCGCCCTTCCAATATTTTTCCTCGTGGCAACCGTAGCTCAAAGGCTTCCTGAGGAATCGAGTGGCAGACACAAGTTCAGCAGAGAACTCCCCGTGATGTAGAACAAGTGTCTTGTTATTTCGAGGGTTTGTGGGTTCGAGAAAAGAGTGAAGTTGTGTTGTGCGGATAGATGGGGACGTCGAAGTCGCTAGGACTGCTAGAGGTTAGCTTATCTTGACTCCAGATACAATTCCCAGCAGCCAGGATGGTAACTTGCCCTAATTTTCGTGGGTCTGGGGATGACTCAATGCGATGTCTGAGAATGAGGTTGAAGTCTGAGGGAACACGAGGGATGGGATGCCTCGGAACAAACCATGCAGGTGTAGACTCAAGGTTAAATGCGGATAGGGACTCTGCTAGGTTTGAGGAAACAGAGAGTCCTACCCTAGTGCTCGTGGTGAAAGGTTGCGAGGATTGCAGTGAGGAAATGCAGTCTGAGCTTTTGCGGACGATGTCGATGTCGATGTCGATATCGTTTGGGTTTGTTTTGGTGCAGGTCTGGGTAGGAGTATGACTTGAGGAGCTGGATGGGCAGCGGCTGGCAAATGACAGTCTTGGACTGGATCGCTTCCCTCTCGACTTTTCCTTCTTCTCGGGATGGGTTGGTGCCTCCGTGTCGATTCGATTCGTGCGAGTGCGGTGTGATATCGAGTGTAAGGTGAATGTGATGCACCAATTAGGGAGGGCGCAGGTCGAATTGTAGCGGTAGTCGTAAGGAGAGAGAGTCTGTTGAGGGTCGAAGGTTGATAGGTGCTGTGCTTAGGGGGGCGGCAGACACAAGAATAGGTAGTGTCCGTATATGGTCCGTACCTTACGTTAGTAGTGGAAGTGGATTGATTCCTGTCTGGCCCTAGATGCAGAACAGTGTGGTGCGGCGCGGTGCAGTGCAGTCAGGTTGGTTGGTTGGTTGCTTGGTGCTTGATACTTGATACTAGGTGAGGTGATGTGAGGTGAGGTGAGGTGAGGTGAGGTGAAGGTGAGGTCCTTGGGAGTTGAGAGTTGGGAAGCTCGAGGAAAGGAAAAGGCGACTGTCCGGCCAGCAGGGGACTGGAGTTGAAGGGTTGGTGCGGTGGGGGAGCCACCAGCGACCCAAAATAATGTGCCTGTACTTCGGAGACCTGACTCTTCGGCGTCGTCGCTAATGCAGAGCCCAAGCCCAAACGTTGCACAACCAGCACCAGCACCACCACCACCACCACCACCAGCAGAACCACCACCACCACCACCGCGGAGTCCTATCCCAGTCCTAGCCTTCCCTGTCAATACCACAAGTTGCAACAACTCCCCCCGATATTTGCTCTTTCTGCTCTACCGCTCTTGTGCGAGATGTACCGGACGGGTGTGCAGCTTTGGCAGGCTGATGGCTGGCTTTGGTGCAAGGATAGACAAGACAAGCCAAGAGAATTGAAGAGAGACGAGGGGATCTTTCAGTTAGAGATTGGAACACTGGGACACTGGGACACTGGGACACTGGGAAGTGGAGAGATTGGGAGATACTTCGTAGTTATGTTGGAGATACAGTAGTTTGAATGAAGCTAGTCTTGAGAATGATCGGGGCGGTTGGGTAATTCAGTAATAAGTCCTGGTCAATAAAAAGTATTCTCACAAAGTAGCCGCTCTTCTCGAAGGGTTCGCAGGAGCATCCAAGGTCCAGCAAGGCAAGTCAGGACCGGGCTCGAATGCTGGGGACCCAGAGGCTTTCTGATCTTCAAGCCGTCATGAGGGCAAGGCAGGAGGGGCTCTGTCTGCGGGACTACAGTACGCAGAGTCGCTCTGAAATTGCCCACCAGCGCAACCCTTCACTGCGGAATCCAAGGCAAATGATCTCCAGTGCAAGCCATGAGCATTGATTCATGCTACTGTACTGTACCTTATTATAGACAGTATGAAGGTACTGTACTGACGACTGACTTGCGTGTGGCACCTCCGTACTCGTGCCGTTACTATAGTATTGACCAGGATGGAAATCTTCTGGAAAACAAAAGGAAGGCCGACCCTGGGCCTTCTACAGCAGTAGTGGTTTTCTAGAAGGCTTGCTTGCACGAGGTCCGACCTTCTTCTTATTTTTAGGCCTGCTTGCCATGATGCTGCCCCTTTCGTTCGAGGATCGAGAAGAAGGTTAATACTCTACCTCCAGGGCGTGTACCGCTACCGTACCCATCCCTAATCCGTCCCTAATCCGTGGCATCAACCAGGTAAACAAACTAAAAAGTCTCATGCGCCATCCAGATGAGGAACAAGTAGAGACCATTTCCCCCATACCCCCCATACGCCACTAGTGACTACTTTGCAATCTCCCGTCATTCGAAACGCTTCCTCGTCGCCTTCTGGAGACATGATATATGGCGATGCCACCGGCTTCATCGCGAAACGTCAACATCCACCGGACCACCGCAAACAGGATGAATGATTAGCCCGGTCTTGCTCAGCCACTCGCCCAACTCCATGCCTCGTTACGAAAACTGCTGCTTGCCCACCGAGAACGTTTAAACTTTCCGAAAAATATAACCACCTCGGCCCCTTTTCTGACATGCTTGTTTCATAGAAGTTGGGACGAGTCGAATGGTCCGCCAGGTGAGATGACAGTCCAAGTGAACTGTGGCAGTGATATTGATTCCGGGCGCCACTGGTGAAAACCAACTAATCCTCGTACTGTACTGTGTCTTTCTCTTTAAGCAGCTGGAGAATACTGTAGACAGGCATTTTTGATCCTTCAAGTCATCTTAGCCTCGCAATACCCAAGATCAACTTGATTAGAAGTGTCAATACGAGTCTGCTGATATGCAACGATGTCGTTCGAGCACCATGCATCCAGGAACGACACAGTGCACTAGGCTCCTGGATGGCCACTACGAACTATGAATGGTTACTGCTGAGGAAGCACCTGGCTGGATATCCGGGGAGCGAAGAGACAGGAAAATAACCGTTGAACACGGAACTCTCTGAGGGCTCTGCTTTACGAATCTCTGTGCTCCTTTTGCGGGAATGCACCCGGAAAATCATCCTCTGCATGGGCCAGAGCCTGCCTGCTCACCGCCAGGTTCAGTCGGAACCAGCAGAACCAGAATGATGGAACAGGCTCTGTCAGGGGCGCAGGACTCTGGAGATGAAACATGTCGTTTAGCCTCAACTGTGTCTTGCAAGTCAGTGGAAGGATTCCTGATCCGGACCGTGCTCAGAACAGGTCAGCAGGAATGCCCTCATTCTGTGCACTAGCTAACGCCGAGAAGGACAAATTCAACGTTGTGAGTAAAGGTCCTGAGCCCCAAATGATGGGGCCGAAGAGGCATTTCCGCGATGGCCGAATTTAAAAGGCAATACAGTACTGTACTGTACAAAACGAAAGTAAGGGCGTGACAAGAGATGGAATATAAATGTCTCAAAGCACGGCACAGCATTGGCCTCGGAGTGACGCAGAGATGAGTTTGGATCGGCTCCCGACTCGCGCTCAAACTGGGGAAAAGAGCCTGCATTCCTGCATTCCTGCATGCACACTTGCTTGCTTGAAAGCGGCCAATAATAGAGGGGACTATACGAAGTGCTGTACAGTACTTGTGCTGTAGAGGTGATAAATGTGAGGTTGATCAACAAGTGAGAAGGGAGAGGGGGAGAGCTGCATTTATAATTCACTACTATACTGGAACGGCAGCGGTTCGCGGTACTCGCACGTTCATATCTCCGTACGAAGACGACGACGGAGTATCTTTGTACTTTGTTTACGACAGGGTCGATAGACTTTTGCCTTGCTTCTGTGAATCTGCAGGTTCCAGAGAGGAGAAGGACCTTGGTAATATTACAAAGGGCGATACTGTATCGAAGTGCTTTTCGTAGTTGGCGGCAACTTGAACTTGTAAGGTTGAAGGAGGATGCAGGAGCACTTGGGTCTGCCAAGAGAGGGCGTCGTCAGTATTTCAGCGGGGTGCTGTAAGTACTGTACAAGTTGTAAGATCTTACAGTAGTACAGCAGTAGTGTAGTACTTGTACTGTACTACTGTGCTTTCGCACTACGGTACTACGATACCACGCGATGTGAGAGCGGTCTGTGCGGTCACAGTGTCGTTGGTGGCAATCAGATTAGGGAATGGTGGCAATTTTCGATACTGTACAGTAGTACAGTACAGACAGTTCCAACTGCGAAGGTCAGGAGTCAGGCTACTGTTCTCTACACTAGCAGCCCGGACAATTTAACTTCTCCTCTCCAGTTCCTGTACGAAGTACCGCCATGCCATGTGAACAAGAGCTCCATCTGCCGCATAGAGCTGCAAACTATATTCGCTACGGCCAATATTTATGCAATTCCTTCCAGCAGTCTCATTGAACTCCCGTGCTGTGATATGCTTATTCTGGCATGAAAAGCCTTGGAAAAGCAAAGCAAAGCAACTGTTACTGTACCAGTTCCTCGTCGTCCAGGCCTAAGATATCGGTTGCACTGTGTACTGTACGAAGTACGTTCGAGTCCGCAGAGGCCATACGAAGTAAACGCAAGTGGGGAGGTTGAAATCGCTTCAATTACTCAAGCAGTCTCATCCCTCGGCAAACCCTCTCCAGCCACAAGAGCATCCTTTCTGTTCCTGCGGCGACCAGCCGTTGGCCACATACATACTTTAACGCCGCCAGAGTACAGTACAGTACTACAGTAGGTTGCTCTGTTGTGCCGACGACCATGATTATGGTTCTCGGGACCTCCTTTGCACCCAGTCGCTCAAACCGGGCCGACTTTGTTCTTTCAGCCCTTACATTTTCTCTCTACGCCTCTCTGGCATCAAATGGACCACATATACAGTACAGTGCAGTAGCGACGGTGTGATAGGAGTCAAGGAATATTCCCAGTGCAGATTCCAGCCGCTACGGGAGGGGACGACGATACTCGGGCCAAGAGTCGTGAGTCGTGTTATGACTTGCTTTTTTTATGCTTGATAACAATCTTCATCAGAACAGACGCCGCAGCTCAAGCCAAGCACGAGTTACTGTACGAAATAGCTCAGCATCTATTCGAACTCTACCCTTCGTATCAGGATTTCGGGAAGTTGATCCGCGTCAAAGATTGCGGTGAGGGAATCACTATCGCCATCGCCATCGCCATCATCAGGCATGCTTTCATGCAGAAGAGACAGCAGGCCGTGAAGATGTATCCCAAGATACGATACTTCCTCCGTGCTCTGTCCAATATGAGCCTACTCCCAGTCGATATCCTCCACATCCACAAAATACACCCTCCTTAGCTCCCGATCGTGATATAAACTGCTTCGAACTTCCGTTCACAATTTGGCCGATTTACCAGTTAGCGTCCTCCCAATTCCAATCCCCCGGTGTTGGCCACGAGTCGTGAAGAAGAGACTCCGCCGGCCGGCACTGTCCGAATCGTTTCACTTCTCAATTTGTCACTCCTTGAATATCTGGACACTTCGAGGCCACCCAAGCGAATGAGCTCCTTGATGGACAATCACTCACGCACTGTACATTAATAATATGCTATCACCAATGGATTCCTTATGATAATATTAACACCATTACTATTATCATTATTATCATTATTATTATCATCATCATCATCACAACGGATTAAGGATCAAAAGGGGAATCGGTCGTCCCAATCCACATCGCCACTGTCGATTGGCCCGTGTGTAGTCCCGAAATAAGGGTTCCACGCTTCAGTAGAAGGCTTCCACAGTGCTTCAAGAAGCTTCAAAGAAGGCATTGTGCGTTTCATCTCGGACCCCTCCCTAGCTAACCTCCCTCTGCGTGACAAGCCCAAGCCCAGGCCAAGCCCACAACCAAAACTTGCAACCCACAATCCACTCTAAAATTCCCTGGGCAGGTTCTCTATTACTATATTACTTGTATAAATATTATAATATCGCTATTGACAACTTGCGCCCGAAATTTTGCTCATCATTATTACTGAATTCAGTAGCATTGCCGCTTTGCTCGGTACATTAACAAAGTCCGAACTTCGCAAAACCACACCCCCTTCAACCCTTGGCGGGCTTTCCCCACTGTCGCTCGTCTTTTGCGCCAACTTCCGTAAAGGGCCGTGGTCTATTGCTTTGCCCTGGCATCGCATGGCATCGAGGAAGTGGCTTTTCAATCGCCTTTCAACGTGCATATTAATACTGTACTTGTACAGTACTTGCGGGGTGAGCGTTGTGGAAATTTGGCTTATGAATACTCATTATTCAAGCTACCCGATTCGGAAAATTGCCCTAACTGCGAGGTATTCCTTACCTCGCTAGCCCTTCGAGCTTTAACTTGAGGCATACCAAGGATTCGAAGACAACTCTCCAAGGCATGACAAGTCCTATACAAAGTATCTATCGCCTGACCAGTGGGTTCAAGGCTTCAAGCAAAGCACCGCACCGGGCTTTTGTTTGACGCTCGGCCCTTTTACTGCAATAGATGTTGTACCAGGTTCAAGGCTGTACAGTCCAGTACAGTGCTATACGAAGGTACAGTACAGTGCGAAGCCTGCCGGGCCAGAGTCCCAGTTTATCTGCGTCTTTGACGACTCTGATTACTTCGCACTATATAGCGTACGATCTGCCGGGGCCAAGAATAATCAAGAGAATACTTCTACTGCAATGCTATAATCAAATTTTGGTCACTAAAAAAAAAATATTACTATCTTATAAGTTATTACCTAATTCACCCCCTTTACCTGCTAGGCTTTCCTCGACAGTTAGTGAATATACTCGGCAGTTGTAAGTACCTCGATAGTAGTAAATACTAGATAGATAGTAGTTATTCCTCTTTCTCTTGCTTATAAATACCCCTCTATCCTCTCTTTCTGCTTATTAACAGCAAAGTAAAGCGCAAGAAGACAGTCTAACTAGTGTTTCGTGCTTAGTGCTTAATGCTATGCTACAAGGCTATAATGCTATCATCAAGAAAAATAAGGAATTACTACCTTACTACTAAGTTCGCTTTCCTCGACAGTTAGTAAATATACTCGGCAAGTATTTATTGCGCGTATAGGGTTTATTGCGCGTAAGGGGTTTTTAGGAAGGCTATTAGACAGCGCAAATCATTGAGGTTGCAAAGGTTGTATTGTAATGAGTGGGGGGTGGTATGCTCTTAAGGAGATAACCACCGTTGGCTTTACCTCGTTAGTTATCCCTATAGCTGGGCTGGCAACTAGACAACCATAGTTTTTAGTTCCTGTACGAGTTATAAGTAGTATATGTTTATCCCGTTAGGGACTAGGATGTGCGTTTATGCCTTTTTGGGGGGGGGATTAATAGCTTCGGCTTGTGTGTTAGCTATATATACTTCGTATTGTATAGAAGTAGCTAGGAGTCTCGGGTCCATAGGGCGAACTAAGTCTACTTATGTAAACGCGCAAGTGAAGTTGATTGTTTGAGTTGTCCTAGAAAGTCCGACCCTCTTGAAGCCTCATTGAAATTGAAATTGAAATTGAATATTGAATATCAATAAAATGTGCCACTCGTTCTGACCACAGCTAGCCTGCTCCTGTACTAGGAAGTACAGTAGCGTCGTTGCAGACATTCATGTGGTCAACTTTGGTAGGGCAGGGCAAGGCAAGATAGGGGGAAACCTTTGCTTGCCCTGGTTTCATCCTTCGGCTGACGGGCACGGCCGTCGTTTCGCCCTGGTCGTCTTACAGTCCAGTACTGTGCTGTCCGACAGACAGATACAGTGCAGGGTCTGGTATCCCGCTACGACATGATCGTGGCATCCTTTGTACCGTGTTCAGCCTTGCGTTAGTCTCTCCGGGTGATGTTCCTCTTGACGACGGGACGGCCTGGGAAAACCACGTTTCCACGACACTCCACGTGGAGAACGACGCGGCAAGAGTCGAATAACGACCAAGGCCGATTCTAGCAACCACTACGAAGTCAGTCTAAAGAATCTGCTGAGTCCTGACAAGCGTAGATAGCTGTGGATGTCTCCAAGCTCAAGCAGCATGGACCACCGGCAATTTCGCAGTCCAAGGTCGGGGTAGTGAAGCAACATCCCTTAAGATCAGCCCACGAGAAGAGCAAAGTAGCCCATCCTCGAATCCCATTACATCATCGAATCACCTCACATCCTCTAATGGGTAACGAGTTCATCTTGAAGATCTACGAAGGTAGTTTCCGAGGTTAGCACTTGATGTTGATTTGGAACGGCACGTCTCAGCAACAAGCACCAGGACCAGGAGACCGACCTCGTTCCATCACTATTCTAGAAGTATTTTAAGTTCTAAGCCTGCTTCTGGTGTGTATCCACTGCATCAAAGCCACCTTCTATTTCTGTGTGAAGCTGACAAGGGGGGTCGAAACGATCTCGAAGTCTTGCGAGGTTCCAAGTCAAACATCGATTGAGATCTACTCATGTTGTGCGTCAAAGATAAGCATCCGCGTTAGTATCCCCTCCCTAAATAAAGGTTAAATCTGACAGTGGAATGGCATAGGAAATTTTAGCCTCTAAACCAATTGGGGGGGGGGTAGTTCACGATTACATGAGTTGATTTGAAATTGCTTCGAGATGCCGAGCTGGGCGAACAGAAGCTTGGTATGAAACCTGAGTCCAGATCTCGATCTTAGATCTCGCATCAGATGCAGACTCATCTGCTGTTTTGACAAGTGTCGAATACCTTCGAGAATCTTAGATTAAACTCTGTTGTTTATCATAAGTTTATGTCTCATAGGGTTGTGCAGCTGCTGATTTTGTATAAGCCAAGGGAGACCCAGTCCAGATCTGAAAAGGACAGCCTGTGAACAAGACTTGGTGCAAGGCCCCGGAAGCTCCAAAGTTTATGCCGTCCCAGCTTCACGATATCACAGGCTCTGATGATGCAAACAATAAACCCGGTTAGATTCACCTTAAACTTGCCGTTGATTTCTAAGCCAGTATTTGAACACTGTATGTCAAGGAGAAGTAAATTTATCAACACTAACACCTCGTATTTTATTCCCATCTTCACTCTCGTACACTTCACCACTTCTATCCTCAACGCCAGCATTCATTCCTCTAGTCTCAAGCTCTACTAAGCCCCCTCCAGCCTGCAAACCCCCAGCATCCCCGGTACTCGAACAACTCTCTCATCCTTTCCCCATGGACCTCCCTGCTACCTTCCCCTTAGTCAGCCTTACCCCCAACATATCATAGCTTGCGTTGAATCACGACAGCATTGTGTGTCGGCTGGCAGTTGCGTACCCGTTTCCCGTAGATCAGGATTGCAGCCCGGTGCCTCCGGGCTATGAAGCAGGATCTACTGTAGTATCGGGAAGAAGGACCAGGCCGCTACCGGTTGATGGCCATAACCGTTCCGGTAAAGAGGGGAAGGAGTGTTTGGTTTCCGGTCTCCGAGTGCAGACCGAGCTGCTTTAATGAGTTGATAGTGACTATATTTGTGAAGGAAGTGGACGAGCGGTGCAGGCTCTAGGGAACGTCATGGCAGCACAGCTATACAGCGGCTTACCTGGTTGCAACTAGATACTGTCCTGTGCGAATTTAAATCCGAATTATGCTCAATTGTCTTGCTATTACTACTTAGGCGCGCTCTTGCCCCCTTCGCTTAATCCTAACATCAGCACTGCTCTCAAATCGATAAAAAACTGCCAACGCCCAACACCACAAACCTGCGATCAACAGTTCAACCCACATAACTACATGTCAAAGAGATGGAAAGGATGAAAGCCCAAGAGACAAAACAGTTTGGCTGCGAGCCAGAGACTCAAGCCGCTTACACATGGCTCAGATGTGTCGGGGCTGTTGAAAATCCAGCAGAGCAATCACGATGCCTTTTAATGTCTCGACGATTAGAGACTAGTAGCATACTTATTAGATTATAAGAACGAGGTCACAGAGAAGGGGTAGCGATGCGTGCCTGCTCTTTATTTCCTGACATGAATGATCGAACCGTTCCTCTTGTCATTAGCTACGAACTTACCTACTTTCGTCAAGATCACATGCAGTTTTTACGACGACGCAACATGGGCCGACGAGCCGGAATTCCTCGCCTTTCTCAAGCTTTGGGAGTAGATTGTGGTGGAGAAAGAGAGGCATTTTCTGGAATAAGAAGGCATTCTGGAAGAGTCTCCTCCTCCTTCTACTCCACCTCATTCCGTATAAGGCCAGGGAAGTCGGTTCCCTTAAAGTCCCAGGTAACACAATCGATAACTTTTGATCATTCTTTTATTTCCTGCTTTTTTGGTCTGGAATATACGTTACTCTACTCTTGCTAGGATAGAGAGTGTCTAGGAAAGCGTACCGGTTTTCAGCCTACTCTTGAGGTAGGTTAACTCGGATATAATAATAAGATACAGATTTTCCAAGACGGTCATTGCGGGAATATTGCTCCGGTTATACGAAAGCGATAGTCTCTCGACCATTCTTGGAATCCAACTACTAAGTTCGCACAGCTTCTACTATATCCTTCAAAAAAGGCTAAGCTGAAAGCTCACAATATCTCATTTTTCAATGCTAGGTCTCGGAGTCCGCTTCTATCATTAAGCTCTACTCCAGCCTCCCATTGCGCTTTTCAAACGGGGTTCTTACTTCTAAAAGGAGTCATAGGTCAGTGAATTCTCTACACTTCTCTTCCCCGCCCCCCACTTAGAAGAGGACACCAGCCGTATGACAAAGTTCGAGTCACAGCACTGCCATCTCATCAACACTTTTCCAACTTAATCGATCAAGATACAAAATTTACCGATACCACAAGCTTCTCGCCATACAAGCTCCAAAATCCCACCCTAAAACAAAAAATGCTCAACCTCCGCTTCACAATTCTCTCCCTCCTCTCCCTCTCAGTAGCCCTCCCAACAGCCCTCCCCTCACACCCAACCACGCCTCTCGTCTCTCAGACCAGCACCAGCACCAGCACCAGCAACACCCCCAAAATCTGCACCCCAAACGAGCGCTTCACACTCTGCTACTCCGTCTGCAAGTCCCGGCTCCTTCTCCCCCCCAAAACACTGTTAACAGCACCTAGGCACCCTCGCCACAGCAACCGACAACCAATCCGCCACAGCCCAACTATTCATCTTCGACAGCGGCTGCAACGTTATCGGCAACGACGCGTCCGTGCCTGTGCCGATGCTGAATCTAGGGAGAGGCTTGAAGCTGGATAGTGCGCTCGATAGCGAGTTGGGCTACGTGGTGAGTGGTTCTGTTCTCTTCCTGGTTCGAAATCGAGCTGGAGGGAGGGCGATGTGGTGATGTGGTGATGTGATTTTCTGCATCGTGGCTGGGTTCGCGGGGATAGGGCTAATTTTTAAAGTGTGTGGTAGATCTCAGGGATGGGAAGTCGCCTTCGACACTGGCGTATGCGGGGAGGCGTTTTGGTGGAGATGCTAGACAGTGTTGGTGGAGTGGTGGTGGGGATCGATAGTAAGTGCTGTTCTTTTACAAGGCTTTTCTTGGGACGTCTTTTTGGAATTCGACGCTCGGGTCTGTGGCTTGCTTGTTTTGGGCTTGCTGACTTCTTACCGTGCAGTTACGTATGTTCGTATGAGTTTGACTGCTGAGAGACGAGTACCAGGTTGTGACGACTACCGAGCAAGATACGACAGAGTAGGAAGTTTGTGAACTGCGTAGACAGTCTGAAGGGTATAAGAACGGCAATGTGTTGCATGGCCCTTGAGATAATAGTAACTCAACCGCCAAAGTCTCCCGAGAAAGGATGGCTTTGGGATTGCGTGGTTGAAAGATATATCTAGGGCCGATGGACTTTGAGAAATAAAAGTATTTCGATATTTCAACCCACATGCAGCAAGTTCCTTCTCCCCAAGTAAGTACTTGAAATTCACTTCCATGGACTAAGAAGAGCCTGGAATCCAAGCTAACCACAAATTCTTGACTTGCAACAAACTCCTTCCCCGATACCCGGAAGTGCGCTCACTTTCCTAAGCCAGGATGAAGATGAACCTTGACGCGAATAAATTTTGCACTTTTGCTCGAAAAGGGAACGGGGTACGGAAACAGTGGACCAGAGAGAGGAAGGGAGAGTGTACATATTGTCAACTTGTTCCTCTGCATGTATTCTCTCAGCGTAGAATAATTCTACACGTAAATATAATATCGACAATCAAAAATATCTGCCATCTTCCAAACGTAGAAGCTGGAGTACATACCTTGTCAACCTTCCCGTGTTTCTGAAGACGAAGCTTGACAGTGTCTGAGCAAACTCACTTGGAGCCCATGAGATAGATAGTTGTGGTATGACTTGTTTCGTTGTATGAGGGCCAATCAACACCTGTTTTTTTATATTGTAAGGATGGCTTGTAGAGGAACGGATTGAGCAGTGCATTTCAGGTTATGCGAGTAGGAATAGGTTGAACGAGGTTGGAATTTCTGATGGCTTGAGAGACAAACGCAGACTGGCTAATGCATCGCTAACGAGCTGTTTTCGTACTTGGAGAAAGCATTGCACGCTTCGATACACCTATTCTTACACCCTTCGACTCTATCTCAGAATTCAAGATCAACTGGAATATTCAAAACCTTTGAATAATCAGATCGTTCTCAGTAGTTCCATTGTTTTGATTATTTAGAAGGTTTTTAATAATCCAATCACATTCGAATATCCAGATGCTCTGCAATGGTTATCCGCAGGACTTCAATTCCATTCGGTTTTTCCTGCCACCTCACAAATTTGCTCAAGCCTCTGCATTACTTCTTCCCCTCTTCCTCCTTAATTCTCTCGAACAACCTCAAAAACACCCCCGGATCTTGCGCTCCCCCAACTTCATACCGACCATTAACCGTGAAATTCGGTACCCCACTCACATTGCTCCTCTGAGCCTCCTCCACCTCCCTATCCACCACCTCTCCGCCCCCATCACTCTGCAACCACTGCTTCACCTCCGCCTCATCCAACCCGGCCTTAACCCCCGCTTTCACTAAAACGCCCTCGTCCGTGATATCCTGTTCATTTTCGAAATAGGCGGAGAAGAGTTCTTCGACGGTCCGGGTCTGGAGAGCTGGTGATTTGGTTTTGGCCAGGGCGATGAGACGATGTGAGGTGCGGGTGTTGCCGATTTTGCCACCAAATTTGAAGGCGATGCCTGTTTGGGCGCCGATGGAGGCGAGGCGCTCGAAAATCACCGAGGTGCGCTCATCGCCGAACTTGCTCCTATAATACGCAGCCTTGTCAACACCTACACGACTCAATCAGTACATATTAGAGCAAATATTCGGGGCGAAGGATGTATACCTGTCGTAGGAGCACCAGCGTTCAAGTAGAATGGCATCCATGTTGTGGAGAAGGTATCGGAGGAATCTGGGTGTAGCTCTTTGTACGATTTAATCGCCTGCTCTAGCTTTTGCTTCCCGACATAACACCATGGACACACGGTGTCGGACACGATCTCGATATTGAAGACTGTCATTCTGCGCAGCGTGGGCCGAAACATCCACTTCCCCTTGCCAACTCGTGTCGCTGACTTGAAATTGCCCTGCGGGTCCTGGGGAGGGGAGGAATAGCTTCGGAGAATGGGACTACGTCTGAATAGCGACGTTGGAAATTGATAGGTGAGAATTAAGAGAGCGGAGGAGGGTTGTAGGAGAAAGGAGGGGTTTTATGCAAGAAAGAGTAGCAAGGGAGGGAAGAGAAAGAAGATTACTTATCGTTAGAAAATGGAAACAGAGGATGTTGAATTTCGGCGGAGCGAGCACCGGGAGGATTAGAAATCAAGTCGCGGCAGCCATGTCCGATTCGCAGTGGAGGGGCGTAGGGCGGCGCTCTCGGGGAAAGATCGGCTCGGTCTCCCGCTAGTGCCGAAATGGCGGGGAGCCGGCAGGGCTAGACAGGGAAAGACACTGGATGTCTTGTGGGGGAATTGCTTGCGAGCCGCAAATCCCCGCATGCATCAATGGGCTCACTTTTCCGCTTGGGAGCGTTCAAGAACCTCAAGACAGTTTGGGATGGCAGTGAAGGTTCCACATTCGTCTCAGTCCTTGCCCGAGGCTCTCGAATCTGCGACACCTGGTGCGTGGTAGCTTCAACCTTGTCGTTCGACTTTGGCCAGGTCGGTGAACTCTTGGAAGCCCCAGATACCAACCATGTGTGTTTATATTTCATTTCAATCTAAAATCCCCAACGCCATCGCTAAAAGCAGATTCCCGTTTTCCCGCCCGCGTCCCTCTCAGTTCCATGCAGTCTCCGACTGTCACTTAACGCTTTTTGCCCTCGTAGTCCCTCAAGATATGAGCCATGTGAGTATTCGTGATCTTGCCTCCTCCGGCTCGCCTATTCTTCTTCTTCTCCTTCGCCTTGGGAGGTGCCTTGACACGCTTGCTTGGATCCTCACTGGCAGGCTTCTGACCAGCAGCCATGAGCTTTTTCACAGTGTCATCGACACTTGGAAGTTCGGTCTTACGCCACATATCTTGAAACTCAAAGTCGACCGAGTGGTGAAGGGTAGGATCGTTGGCCCAGACCATCTTGGCATGGTTATCCTTCTTGGTTCGTGTGACGAGAATTCTATGATCGGTTTCCAACTCATTGATCGCATCTTCGCAGTCTGGCCAGCCATCCTTGAGATCCTTCACCAAAACACCCATAGCATCTACTTTGGCTTGGAGATATAAGACAAGGTCGTTCTTATTACGGACGGCGATCTTGGGCCTGTGGACGAAGGTTCCAGAGTCCCAGTTCTGCTTCTTCAAGTTGGGGTCGGGGATGTGCTGGACTGAAGCGTTTCTGCGGAGAATGTTTGCAATAGTTCGCTTCTTCTGCTCATCTGTATGGGCTAAACTGAGATATCCTAGAATATCGGAGAATGACTGCGGCTTGTCCTTCTTCTTGAGAAATTCGATGACGTAGATGATCTGGGTGTAGACTACATCTCCAAAACCTGTATCAGCAGGCTGAGAGAAGACTACACTCTGCGCCGCTTCCCGCTTCCGCTTTGACTCCTTGCTCTCGCTCTTAGATGTGTTGGAGGTGTTGGATGGAGCCGGAGAAGGGGCAGACTCTGGAGGCGGGGCTAGGTTGCGGTTGACTTTGATCTTGGGCGCAACTGACATGGCCTCGGCCTTGAAGGCCGCCGCTTGCTTTTCGAGGTAGGAAGACATGGTGATCGAAGATGGTAGATGCGAGGGGATATGGTAAGGGAAGGTTGCGCAAAGAGCTGACTGTTATCGAGTCTTCGAGCTTCGATCGGAAACGAATGACCGTTGCAGTTGTTCAAAGGCAACCTTGACGGGATGTCGGGGTGGTTAATGAATACAAACCTGACACAAGGAAATGAAAAGTGGTGGCACAAATGCACATCAAAAGTGAATGATTGAAGTTGAAGTCATTGCAGCCTTAACAAAACAGGAGGGCTCGAGCTTGCGCTAGTCTAGTCCGAAAGCAATCAATTCAAGCTCCGTTGGACCAACCTAAATAAAGAAAGCCATCAACACCTTCAACACCTTCAACACCATCAACACCATCAACACCACGCCCTGTTCGCCGGGATTTCAAGAGCACGATCTTGATTTGCGAGCAACCTAGGGCATTTGCTACATGTCTTGATGCATTTTTGAGATTTTTGGCAGCTCTACCGCATTCCCTTCTTTTACGGGAAGCGCATTCGAACGCGCCTTCACCAAGCACCTACCCCTACCATTCACCTTCAATGAACCACCACCACGGTTGATGAAGATTGGTAGGAAGCTATGGCTGTAGTGCTCCCAGATATCGACTACCTGTCGGCATATCTGAGCGTCCCACAACAGACTCTCAGCTCTGTGATTGATGCGCCTACCACAGAATTGGTCAACAGTATACTTTTGGCAATCACTGCCAAAGCTCAAGAACATGACGAGTTAACCGCAGACAAATACCGTGTGGATATTGAGTTAGAGAATGCTGTTAGGAGTTCAGAAACGCGCATTGAAGGACTTAAATCTAGCCTGGAAAATTCCCAGAAGACCGTTGAGGGAGTCCGGACAAAGCTGAAGGAGGAAGGTAGTTAATTTGGAAATCTCACCTTGATATCACTTTACTCACCCCTTCTTAGAAAACTCGAAATCTTCTCTTGAAAGTGAACTTCAGAAACTAAAGTCTACTTCAATCACATCTGCATCTGAGGTGGAGACACTACGGGCCCGAATCATATCCCTCGAATCTTCAAACCGCGATATCTCCGCCATTGTCGAATCTAAGGCCTCTGTCAATGATGACCTATCCAACCAGCTACAGAAGCAACACCAGAAGAGCCAGGAACTGAGTCAACAAGTAGCTACCCTACGACAAGATCTTCAGAATGCAAACTCTGCCGTTTCTAGCGCCAAGTTCAGAGAGCAGTCCCTCAAGCAAGAAATCGAGGCGTCTAAGCGCAGCAACGAATGGTTTGAGAAAGAGCTGGCGACAAAGTCAGCCGAAGCGTTGAAGTTCAGAAAGGAGAAGGGCTCCAGAATATCCGAGCTCCAGCGTTTGAACGAAGAGGCAAATTCGAATGTCGAGGCGCTGAGGAAGACGGAGCAGGCACTTAGGAGTAGATTAGATGAGATCCAGAAGAAGGCCGAGGACTCCCTGGCGAAGGTCCAACAACTCCAGGAAGCCGCAGGATCGTCCTCGGAAGGTTACCGCCAAGAAATAGACAGTACCCGGAGACTTGCAGAACTTTCTGCCGAACAGACAAACACAGCCCGGAACCGGTTGGCGGAAGTAGAGGCGGCTCTCGAAAAGGCTAAGGATGATGCTGCTGAAGAATTTGGTAGATGCCGCCAGGAGGCAGAAGCGGAGAGGCAGGAACGGGAGCGCGCAGAGCATCGGGTCGCCGAGTTGGAAGCTGAAGTTGACCGACTCGAGGTCCTTGCTACGCAACATCGATCTGTGCCCGGAACACCTCGCCAAGGCCTGAATGGTTCAATGTTTGGGAGAGTAGGCTCACCCGCCCCATTTGGAACACCTGGGTCAGTTCGAAGCAAATCCGCAATTACAGCAACTCAGGCTATTGATGAATTGTACAAAGTAAAGGGCCAATTAGCTACTGCCAAGCGAGAGAACCAGGAGCTTAAAATCAACATCGACGACATGCTTCAAACCTTGGAAGCCAAGCGACCCGAGATCGAAGAGATGGAATCCGAGCATGATCGACTTCAGCAGGAAATGATTGCAATGTCCCAGTATGTTGACCAGACTAATAAGGAGAAAGAACGTGCGAGGAAGGAACTTCGGAAAGCTGAGAGCGATTCGAAGACTGCCCAAGCCGAAGCACTTATCCTTCGACAACAACTCCGAGATCTGAGCGCCCAAGTCAAGATGTTATTGTGTGATCTGGACGCTCGCGAGCGCGGACTGGATGCTCTGAGTGGCGCGGAGCGTGCCCAACTCGAACGACTGGCCCGCGGCCAAGTCGAAGAGTACGCTTTTGAAGGACAATCGGGGTCCCAGCAATTGATCAGTGAGCGTCTCACTGTATTCCGAAGTATCAGTGAGCTCCAGGATAAGAACCAAGAGCTTCTTAAACTCACCCGAACTCTTGGTATGAAGATGGAGAGTGAAGAGGCGCTCGCGGCGAAACATCAAGCTGCAAAGGATCACGAAGAGGTCCAAAATCTTTTGGTTAAAGTTGAGAACCAGCAGGACGAGATTAAGAGCATGATTACCCGCTCTGAGAGTTACATGAAGGAGAGAGATATGTTTCGTCGCATGCTCAATCACCGCGGACAGCTGCCAGCGAATGGCTCGGAGCTTGCTTCCATGTTCGGCCAATCTGTGGATGGAAATCATAATGGCGTCATGGCGAGTGTGGAACAAACTCCTAGCAATACTGCCAACATTATTGCATTACGGGAGCTGCAACAACAATTCGACCGCTATAGAGAGGAACAGACAATTGATCGTAAGACCATGAAGGACCAAGCCGAGAAACTGTCACAAGAGAAGGGCTCACTTCAGGCTGAAGTCTCAAAGCTCAGCAGTCAACTCACTTTTGCCGGTGAACGATATGAGATCCTCAACGCCAACTTTACGATGATGCAGAACGAGAATATCGAATTGCAGAAGCGATCACAAACACTCTCGGAGGCTGCGGCTAAACAAGACGTGAAGATCCAGCAAATTGCCGAAGATCTTGTCGAATCTAAAGCATCAAACGAGAGCTTGCGGAACGAGTGTGCAAATCTCAAAGCCGAGAAGAAAATTTATAAGGATGTCCAAGATCGCCAAAACCAAGATATCGAAGGTCTAATGAGTGACCGTACTAGACTCAACAACCTAGTCGCAAATCAACAAACTATGATTAATGAGCGTGAACTCTCTGATTCCGAAACTCGACGTCGTTTGCAGTCCCAGGTTGAGTCACTAGAAACCGAGCTGAACTCAACCAAGCGCAAGCTCACCGACGAACTTGAAGACAGCAAGAAGGCTCAACTACGGAAGGAATACGACTCCCAACAAACCCAGAAGCGTATCGACGATCTAGCTGCAAGTCTCGGCCAAGCTAGAGAAGAATTGGTTGCAACGAAGACTACCCGTGATCACCTTCAATCCCGAGTCGATGAGCTCACCATTGAGTTGAGAAGTGCAGAAGAACGAGTGGTTCTGCTTCAGCCTAGACCAACCCCACGACCAAATGCTGAGAGTATTGCTAATGGTAATGGCGAGGGAGAACTCACTAGAGAGCAGGAGCTATCGATCGAGGTGTCGGAGTTGAAGCGAGATCTCGGGCTTGCAAAGTCTGAACTTGAAAGCGCGAAAAGCCAGATGGAGCAATACAAGTCTATCAGCCAATCTTCCGAGGAGGAGTTGCAAAGTCTCAATGCAACCCAGGATGAGTACCGCGAGGAGATGGACCGAATTATTGAAGAGAAGGACAACAAGATTCGAGAGACCCAGCAACGAGTCCAGGATATCTCAGCTGAACTCGCCACTAGCAATAACGAATTGACTGTTTTGAAGAACCAACAATCCGCGGTTGCTAGACAAGCCGAGGAGGAGAAAGCCGCCCTCGAGTCCGAGATCTTGAGACTTAAGGACGAGGATGAGAGACACTCCACTGCGGCCCAGTTTCACCAACAAGATCTTCGTGCTCAAGCCGCTATTGCCACGAAGGCTCAACAAGACTACGAGAACGAACTTGTTAAGCATGCGGAAGCTGCCAAATTGCTGCAGATCCTTCGTAGCGAGCACAATCAGCTAAAGACCCAGACTGCAACGCTAAAAGCTGAAGCAGAGTGTGCTCGAGTGACACTGAGCCAAAGTGAGAGCTCCTGGGAGGATCGCCGAGAGCAATTTGCACGAGAATTGAAAGAGCTTAGAACCCGTCGTGACGATCTCAATTCCCAAAACAAGCTTCTCCACCAACAACTCGAAAATGTTGGTTCACAGATATCCTCTCTTCAACAAAGCCGTTCGGCGCTAGCTGAAAACGAATCTGGGTCACCTGCTGCGAGTGCGACTCCTGATCGCAATGCGGATGGTTTGAGAGAACTGAACGCATTCTTGCGACGAGAGAAGGAAATCGTTGAGGTTCAGTATGAAATCAAGACGCAAGAATCTAAGCGACTGCAACAACAGCTTGACTATGCACAATCTCAATTAGATGAGACCAGGTTGAAGCTCGAGCAAGAGCGTCGCATGCAGGCAGATGCTAGCCGTAATTCTGGCGCACATGCGGAGCTCATGCAGAAGCTGAACGAGCTGAACTTGATTCGCGAGAGCAGTGTTACTTTGCGGAATGAAGCTCGTCAAGCCCAGACACAACTGGCAGAAAAGACCAAGCGAGTAGAAGAACTCCTGGGGCAAATTCAACCACTGGAGGCCAGAATCCAGGAGTTGGAACACGGTAAGGAGACCATGGATGGCGAGATGCGTTTATTGCAACAAGACCGCGACCACTGGCAAAAGCGCAATCAAGACATTCTCTCGAAGTACGATCGTATCGACCCTGTCGAGATGGAGACGCTCAAGGAAACCATCGAATCACTGCGAACCGAGCGTGATGCTTTACTTGAAAGCCAACAGCCTATCCGGGAGAAGGTGCTGAGTTTAGAGGCTGAGAAGCAGACCTTAGAAGCTGAGAAGGTCGCATGGCAGCAGTCGCGATTGAAAATAGTCGAGCAGGCGAAGGAAAGAAATCGGGTGATGACAAATAATGTCAAGGAGCGTACAGCCGAGAGAGACGCTGCCATTCAAGAAAGGGATGCCCTTCAGCAACAACTCTCGGGCCTGAAAGAAGAACTCGAAGAAGCTGTTCGCGAGAAGGACCAGGCACTACAGCAAGTTGCGGTGCTCGGCCAAGAACTAGAATTGGTCAAGGGTGAAAGAGATCGAGCGTTGGCCTCAGTTCCTCTGTCTACCCCGCAAGCCCTGGCAGCTCCTGTCGATACGCAGGCAGCTGATGCAGCTGCGGACCAGAAATTGGCAGAGTTGCGTAAGGAATTTAATCAAGTAACACAAGAGAAGCAAAGCCTTGAAGCTCAGGTCAAGGAGTTGCAAGGACAGCTTGAGAAGTCTAGTTTTGACCGTGATAATGCACTTGCTGAAGCTACTGCCGCAAAGGAGAACCAGACAACGCAGTCTTCCGACGCTGCGATGGGGAACGGCAACGAAGAAGATCAGGAGGAGGGACAGGTTGACGAATGCAGTGCCACTGGGATATCGGATGAAGAGAAGAAGGCTCTCGAGGCTCGTATTGCTGCTGCTGAAGCCAAGGCCAGGGAACAGGAGGAGAAAGCCACCAGAATCGAAGAGCAAATCGATAACACAATCAAGGCTCGCTCTGAAAAGATGAAGGGTATCCTGAACAAGAAGCTTGCCGAGTCAAAGGAGACTCAGAAGGCTGCACTAGAGGCCGAGTTCAACCTGAAGCTTGAGCAAGAGAAGCAAATTTGGCTTGCGGAAAACAAAGTTGCAGATACCCAATTGAAGTTATCGACGACTTCTGACAACTCCAGGCCGGCTGAACAGCAAACACCCGCTACTCCAGGGTCTGGAACTCCTTCAACACCGAACCAGAAGCAGACCGCCCCGGCTGGACGTGAACTGACAGATAACGAGGTCCGTTGGGTCCTGCAGAACAATAACACCGCTCGAGAAATCTTCAAGGGTAACATGTCAAGAATGACCCAGAAGCTCAAGGACGACAATGCTAAGGCTTTGGCTGAAGCCCAAGAAAAGGCCGAGGCTGCGAAGGCCCAGGCCCTAGCTGAAGCAAACGAGAAGGCTGCAGCTGCGAAGACTCAGGCTGTGACCATGGAGGGCAAGAAATCAGAACTCCGAATCAACATGATGAACAATAAGGCCCGAATGACTGATGGAAAGCTTAAAATCGTCGAGACGGCTGCTAAAGACACTCCTCAAAAGCCAGTCGTTGAAGTTTGGGAGGAAGTCAAGACTTATAAGCCACCGCCTGCGCCTGTCGCCGCTCCAAGTACTGGTATGTGCCTTTCAGAAAATGAAACTCTCAGATACTAATTGCCATGCAGCTCCTACCCTTCAGACAAACGGATCTGCATCGCCGGCACCTAAACCTGCGAATGTCAAGACTGAAGGCCTTCCTCCAACTGCTCCAGCGGTGCAAACTCCTACCCAAGCAACGAAGCCTCCAGCTGTCCTGAATGGTTCACCCGCTGGACCTACTAGCTCCATCCCATTGCCGATGGTAAGTTGTACTCTAACCTCATAATTTGATTATTGCTAACAAGTTCTAGGGCGCCCAGCCAGGCGCCAACAACCAGCAGCGTGTCTCATCGATACCTACTATGAGAGGAGGACCAGCTGCCGTGAGAGGACGTGGTGGTATGCAGCCATATCAACGAGGAGGCGCCATCCAACAAAGTGGTGGACGAGGACGAGGGGGCTCTCAGAGAGGTGGCCTCAACGCTGGGGCTCCTGTTTACAACCCACAGGGACAACAAGCAGGTGTCAAGCGTGGTCGTGACGAGGGATCTATGGGAGGACCTCAAGATGGTGGAGGAAAGCGAGCTCGGGGTGGGGGACACTAATCGCGAGTATTTTGTTTTGCTCGTTGTGTATATTACATTACAGCTGCATAGCCACGGAATTGGCTTTCATATGTCAGAAGGCGTTTATGGAGATTTGACTGGGGGTGGTTGGTGGTGTAAAAGTAGTAGGACGGTATTGCTACATCTACCATACTACCTGGTGAAAGGGAGCTGAAGCAAATCGAGAAGTAGAAATTTGCATTTCAAATTCATTCAAGATCACATATCACCACTATCTACATTGAAATCTTGCTACGTAATTGGGTATCAACCTCTCCCTTTCTCACTGAAATTTCGCAATATTACTCGGAATCAACTTCCTCAACACCTCCACCTGCTTAGCCAGCATAGTGTATTTTTGGTCCTCTACTACACTCCCATCAAGCCTCCGAATTCCATGACCATATATAACCGTGAAATCGGGAAGTACCTCGCCTTCTCTTACTTCACATAACGGGCCTATCTTGCAATGCTGCAACACGAATTAGCGCAAAATTCAGAGCTGGAAGATGAGAGGGGAGAGAGATAGACATACCTTCCCAACAACAGCCCCCTTACCAACCCTTGCCCCGACTTCTATCACCGTCCCATCGCCTATACTCCTCGCCTCAACCACAGCTCCCGTCTCTATAACCACGTAGTCCCCAATAGCCACTCCTTCTGCCTCGCTATCCCTCCCCCTTCCCGATATTGGAGCAGATTGGCATCCTATCTGACTCCGTTCTGAAATGACGCAGCGGGAGCCCAGTGTAATTGGTGCGAATGAGGAGTTTAATTTGACGCGGGGGTGGAGGACAGAGTTGGGGCCGATAGTTATGAGATGTGTACCAGTCAAGGCCGCTTGCTCTGCGATGATGATGCTAGGAGCGAGCTGGGTAGGAGGCTTGAGGATAGGAAGGGTGGAGGCGCGTTTTGACATGTTGGTGGGAGTGTGGTGTTGGATATGAAAGGAGAAAGGAAAGCTGTTGTGTTGGGCTGGAGTCAATATTTTCGTTAGTTGTAGATGTGGTTACGTAGCAAATGTGAAAAAACTGGAAAGAGGATTCAGATTCGTTCCTCTCCAATTTGATACCGCTTACACTCAACAACGACACTCCGGATCAAAGGTTTTGTCTCGTAATTGTCACTGAATATCATAATATTTTGTTACTGAACAGTCGTTCGTGTTCGTGCATCAACCGGGTTTAAAATATCTGCGCCCTCGTATTTGTCGCTTACCGTAATGGACCATTTACGGTCAATGATTCGCTCAAGCTCGACATCGGATTCGATTCTCGAAATCGACCTCAACCTCGTCTCTACGATCCCCTCACAACCTCCCGCTCTCAATTGAGCACAACCAACTTGCCAAAATGCTTTCGCGACACGCGCCCTCAACCAAAGTCGTCTCTGGCCTCTCCGCCCGTATCCTTCCCTCAACAGCATCCGCCGCCACCCGCTTGCCCTCCTCCGTTTCCTCCCAGCAGAGCAGAGGACTTGCCACTGTCCAAGATGCGCCCCCGCCAAAGCGAGTCTACGGTGGATTGAGGGATCAGGATAGAATCTTTCAGAACTTGTATGGTCACCATGGAGCGGATCTCAAGAGTGCAAAGAAATATGGTGATTGGTACAAGACGAAGGAAATATTGGATAAGGGTCATGACTGGGTATGTTACGGGCATAGGCATGGGTTGTAGAGTTCAATCGCTGATGAGACATATAGATCATTTCCGAAATCAAGGCTTCGGGTCTGCGAGGTCGTGGTGGTGCCGGTTTTCCCTCTGGAATGAAATGGGTATGCATCTAAATATCCGTAAATGGAGCTATGAGCTAATAGCAAACAGTCATTCATGAACTTCAAGGACTGGGACAAGGACAACAAGCCAAGATACCTGGTCGTTAATGCTGATGAGGGTGAGCCAGGAACTTGTAAGGACAGAGAGATCATGCGAAAAGACCCCCACAAGCTCATCGAAGGATGTCTGGTTGCTGGCCGGGCTATGAACTGTACTGCCGCATATATTTACATTCGTGGCGAGTTCTACCACGAAGCCACAGTCTTGCAGCAAGCTATCCAGGAGGCATATAAAGATGGTCTCATTGGAAAGAATGCTTGCAATAGTGGATACGATTTTGATGTCTACTTACACAGAGGAATGGGAGCCTACGTCTGTGGGGAGGAGACCTCTCTTATTGAGTCTTTGGAGGGCAAGCCTGGAAAGCCTCGACTAAAGCCCCCGTTCCCTGCTGCGGTTGGTCTCTTCGGATGCCCTTCCACTGTTGCGAACGTCGAGACTATTGCTGTTGCACCAACGATTTGCAGAAGAGGAGGTTCGTGGTTTGCTGGATTTGGCCGTGAGAGAAATGCTGGTACCAAGCTATTCTGTATCTCGGGCCACGTCAACAACCCGTGTACTGTTGAGGAGGAGATGTCCATCCCTCTCAGAGAGCTCATCGACAAGCACTGCGGTGGTGTTCGTGGAGGATGGGACAACTTGAAAGCTATCATTCCCGGAGGATCTTCAACACCCATCTTGCCCAAGAATGTCTGTGATGATCAATTGATGGACTTCGATGCGTTGAAGGATAGTCAGTCTGGTCTCGGTACTGCGGCTGTCATCGTTATGGACAAAAGTACTGATGTCGTTCGTGCTATCTCAAGATTGAGTCACTTCTACAGACACGAGTCCTGTGGCCAATGTACTCCGTGCCGAGAGGGTAGCAAGTGGACTGAGCAGATCATGAAGAGATTCGAGAAGGGTCAGGGACGTGAGCGTGAGATTGATATGTTGCAAGAGCTGACCAAGCAAGTAGAGGGCCACACGATTTGCGGTAAGTCAACCTCTTCCCTCTTTTAAAAAACCATACTGATGAATTCCAGCTCTCGGTGAGGCTTTTGCCTGGCCCATCCAGGGTCTTATTAGACATTTCCGACCAGAATTAGAGGCTCGCATGCAAGCATATGCCAAAGAGCATGGTGGAGCAGCTTTGGCTGGTGGATGGGACCATGATGCATCAAGACAGGGTAGACTGATCTCCCCAGGACAATAGAGGTGATGAAGTGGGAGATGAGATTGTTTATAGGCGCCCATTAAACGTGTATTTATCGCTTCAGGCACGGGTGCTCTTTGATCAGGAGTAAAGTGTATTCGAAAACAACAATCGGTTTCCTCCAAGCATTTCTTCCTCTCCTCGAAAATCCCGATATTTCCTCCTTACCTTGATAAGCCTTCCACTCAGTATCTTAAACCATGCCCCGCCGCTTGAAACCCAACTTGTCTTGATCATTCAGCTTGGCTTGAATATTGTGAACCTCCCAAAACTTTACCCCAATAAAAAATATTTACGCCGCTTTATACGACCGTTTTCTGTTAATCACCCACTGCTACTCATATTTATACGTTGTACAAAAATCTCGTCGTAATAAAAGCCCTTTGAACTTGGTTTTGGAAAGTGCTGTTGCTGTTCATACGAAAGGAGTGGAGTGAGGTTGCGCTAAGCGAGGAAGCTCTCCAGTAGATTTTGCAAAACGAGAACCCGAACAGCACATTCAGAACATTCGCCACACTTTAACTGGCAGCGCCCTGTAGCGAAATTGATATGGATTTCGAAGCAACATAACCTGGCAGCCAGGACTTCGCAGCTAGGCACCTGAATTTCCACTTGATCAACACGCATCCCCGGAAACATCGGTTCTTCAGATAGGGGTTGTCATTTCAAATGCTAACTCCATCATTCTATGGGCTCTTATCTGACAATTTCACCATGAATCTTCTGCGGCTTATCCGCTTTACGCAAGATGCTAGTGAGTCCGCTCTCCTCCTCTTTCCGTCCGCTCCCGCCTTTCCGTCCTAAAGCTCATTTGTCCTATTCCAACAATCACGTGCCGGCCTCCACAACGCAAGAACTAACCCTCTCCAGATGCACTCGAGAAGATCCTCCGCCTCCTCCAAGCCTTTTGCCTAATCCTTTCGTCCCTCTCACCCACCGAGGCTTCCATAATAATCACCTCTAAAACCGACCTCTCACCTTATCAATTCATCCAAAAACTGCTCAGCCTCACCTCCCCTTTCGCTTCCACCCGTACGTTCCGAAACGAGAGTCCTCAAAATTTGTGGTTTGGACTCAGCAGGCAATTTGCGCTGGGTAGAAGGTATTTTCGGTTTTTCAGATGGTTGGGATGTTTTGAGAAAGCGTATCAGGCTCTCCTAACGGAGGGAGGGGGTGCTGTGTCTGAGGTGCTTGCAGTGGGGAAGTGGAGTTTTATGGGACTTTATTTGTTCCTCGAGTCTTTGACTATCGTATGTTCTCCTTCTCATGCATTCTTCCTCTTTTGTTTCTCTCTCCTTTCGTATTATGTAAGAGCGAAGTGCTAACAGCAAAACAGCTTCATACTCTAGGCGTCTGGCAAAGTCCCTTTGCAGAAAAGTGCCTACTAGAAGGGAATAAATTCTGGTTCTACTCACTTCTTTGCTCTATTATCCTGGGAGGATTACAGCTTTGGGAATTAGGGGTGGATGGGGAGGCTGGTAGCGTGAGTGGCAGAGGGAGAGCAGAGGATGTTGATAGGGAGAAAGAGTTGCCTCCTTTGCCGGCGCTGGCAAAGAAACGAAGGAAAGCTCTGCCCAAGGAAGACGATGAAGATTTCTCCCCCGGTCCAGCATCCAAGAAAAGCCGAAACCCCACAAAAACACCCGTGCAAACAATCATCCTCACTCTAAGCAGCAGCGACGAGAAGCGTAAGAAAGCTTCAAGAACAACACCAAATCAGAAATCACGTGAGCTTAAGCTTGAGAAGGAAATAGAGAGCAGACGGCTCATTAGAAGGGGTATAGTGTCGGATCTCTTCGATCTATTTGTGCCAGCGAATGTCACGGGTTGGGTTAGGACGGGGCCGAGGGTTGTGGGTATTGCGACTGTACTTAGTACTTCGTTGGGGTTAGTGGGGATTTGGGAAAAGATGTAGATGGGGTGGGAGTTAAATTCAATTTGAGTGATTCAAACACCCAGAGTCATCAAAACGACCTGCGTACTCTAAGGTGCGTAAATCTTCAAGATTAGGTCAATAGAGGAAGGGGGCAGAAGAAGGGGAGGAAGCTGAGGGTAAGGGGAGGAGGGAGCGGACGCGAGAAAGTGGAGAAGGATGAGGAGGAAGAAGGAGAAGGAGAGCAGTTGTGATTATCGTAACTTAGTCCAGCTGACTAACTTTATGGTATAGAAGCTGAGTAATCCTAACTTCATAGGAGAAAAGCGAGAGGGAGACTGTTTCTATATATTGGTGGGGGATTGTGCTACCTTTCACTTGAAGGAGAGCTTGGTATGAGTGATAAAATGGCTGAGAAGCTGAGCCCATATTTTTAAGGAGGCCTTGCTCTACACTGCCCGTTAAATAGTTTCGACCAAGATAGCAGCAAGAAATAAATTGTCTACAAATCTGATTTCCCCGGGTTGGTATTGTTACATCATGCTATCTTTTGTCCTTTCAAAGTTCATACTCCATTTCAGATGCGTCTACGAATTCTATCCATATCCTACCCTAGCTCAATACAATCTGCCATTAATTACAACGCCATTCCAATGCATCATCTCTTTTGTATTGCCCGATCAGGCAGGGTATAATAATGCGGGGGAAAAAACACTTCTCGGGCTCAGGACGTCGCTCAAAATTTCCCAATTCTAGTTTCCTTAGGCATTTCTATCCGGCATCTAGTGTTCACTTTTTGTATCCGATGCGTAAAATCTGATTACGCTATTATGCAGTTTATGTGTTGTCGTTTGAAATATGTGCAAGAAGCATGTTCAGGTCAAAAGGAAAAGATATGCTAGGGTCCCGAGTACAAGAAGGGTGGGGTTGAGCGTCAAAGAGGGTGCGCCGAGCCCTTTTTTGGTAGTACTGGGAGTACTCGTTGCCGTGAAAAGTCCAGTTAATACTTCCGTCGTGGTTGTGACTGTGAGACTGCCGCCACCAGCTGCAGGTGTTGATGCAAGTGCGGCGGAGCTCCAGTCTGAGGTTGCGTCGTATAGAACACCGTTAATTATAACACCTTCATCGCTGATGATGCTATTTCTCTGGTCTGTATCGCAGGTATCGGGGATATTCCGAAGCCAGCAGGTAGGGGCCGGGGATGAGGGAAGGATAGTGGTATGTGTTGCGTTTGCTGGTCCAGTGGTGTTGTAGACGTTCAGATTGACAGCGGCTCCAGTCGAAAGAGAGGTGCCAGTCATGATACGCGCAAAGACTTGGAAGGCTGTCTCGGGTTGGTATGCGGGGACGCTGTGACCGGCGTCATAAATACGGCTGAAGGACAGGTTTCCATATTGTCTAACAACGCCACCGATGTATGTGGTGTTGACAATGATAGGGGCGTACCCAGCCGCTAGGAAAAGAGAAGCGTATGCTGGTGATGTCTGAGCAGCAACAGCAAGAGAGATAGCCTCTCCACCGAGCCAATTGCAGATGTAATCCCGATCACCATACATGAAACCAACTCGAACGCCTGCGTTGAGGAGTGCAGCAATGCTAGGAACCAAGGCCTGGCGTTCATAGTCACCTGTTGCGGTGAAAGCAGAGATGACTTGTTGGTTTGTTTGCGTAAAATTGACAGGTGATCCAATCGCAGCTTGAAAACTTGCAGTGTTCAAGTATTCCAAGTACGTACTCGGTGGGAATGAGTCCGGGATATGGTGGGCAATATCATACACACTCCTTCCAGCGTCAAAATATGGTTCCATAACATTCGAGACACAACTCTGGTAGGCACTCGAACATGCGCTACTAACAGCTGATACATTCCCATAGTTCTCCGGATCAAGAGAAGCATCAGCTGCTCGGCATTTATTAATGAGGTCTCGACATCCTCCCGACCCATAGAAGTTGCCTAGTGCAAGACTAGCTCTGGTCGGATTGATCGCTGTTAAGCCAAACGTGTTGTTGACGGCCATTGCGGGGTAGTATGGGGATTGAATGAGATCGTCCACACAGCCATTGATTATCCCTAGAGACTCAAGCTTGATCTCAATTGTCCCATTCTTCGATATGGTGCCATTGGACCTCTTGAAGTTCTGTTCCTCCCAGAGCGTTGCAAATGCCGGGCCATACTTGCCACCATAACTTTCGGCAAACAGATGGACACCCATTGTGGCAGAGCTATTCGGCCCGTACTGAGGGAATGCCCCTAGAAACCCTTGAAGCATATGCCAGACCGCCATACCAGCTAGCTCTGTCGTGTTCGCAGTGTTCCTCGCGTTCAGCGAACTGAAGGTCCCATTCATGAACGTATCCGCGGGTTGGGAATTAGGCAGGACTTGAGGAGGGGTATATAGATCCGAGGTGAGGAGGTCAAGAGAGCCATTCGTTGGTGTATCGTATGAAAATCCAACTTGATTGGGCTAGAGAGAGGTTAGTTATATGATAAATGTATGTGGTTTGCAGCCTGGTGGAAATGCGGATAGGTACTCTGAGGTCTTCCACTTGAAGAGCACCATCCTCTAGGAAAGAATGCCAGTTATGTTGTAGGAAGCCTTCTGCAACTCCCAGAAACTCTCAGCAAAGGGATAATCCCCAGAGAATCAACCTTCTCCACCAAAACTACTCAGTCCCGAATTGTGTAACCAAAACAAAGCCCTCATACCTGATCAATATATAGCATATTACTCCCCCTATCCCACCCAAAATCTCTCGCCACAGTCCCAAATTTCCCCAATCCCTTCTCCACAACCTCACACGGCCCATTCTCTGTAAAGAACCCGATCATCGAACTCGAGCCCGGCCCGCCATTCAACCATATCGTCAACTGATCCGTGGGATCCCTTGCTTCCACAAACCAGAAAAACATATTCGTCTCATACACCCCCGGAATATGCACCCATCCTGTATATTGCTTCTGCGTATCAAACACCGTTTGACAGGTGCCTGCCGGCGGCTCCTTGTACGAGATGGTTATGTTGCCATCGACAGGTGACGTTATCGTTGTGAGATTGCCGTTCTGGGGTGGGTACTGGGCGTATGTTGGAGAGAAGAGGATGAGGAGGAAGAGGAAATGCATGGTCGGTCACTCATGTTTTGGTGGTTGGAAGATGCAGGTTCGCAAAGAGGAGAAGATGCGACGTGTGGGTGAGGTGTTGAACGAGGCTGCGAATCCTTTCGGGAAAGTGGTCCAAGTGCGGCCCTGAAATTGTGTGTTGCGGTGCAGCAAAGCCAATTCGTTTTCCTCGGGAAGGTTTGAAATGAAAATAACAATCAACGACTGCCTTTCGAGAGTTTTGGTGAGGACGGAGTGCTTTCTCCAGGTTGGGAATGAGGCTGCGTTCTAGTCTTGTTTTCTAAGCGCTTCTCCTACCTAGGATTTGTTTATATCGGGCGGAAGCCCCTGACGTCGCCTCAACGAATTGGAGGGGAGGGGTTTTACTCATCCGTATTACAGTATCACCTTTTATTTGTCAAAGGGTTCATAATTGACTTTAATCATTACCCCTTCAAATGCAGCTCGTCCCCAGAAGTTTTCGCCTTGGTTTTCAAACATTTTAAAATATTTAGGACGCCTACAGATTCAGCATTCGTCCAAGTTTTTAGCTTAAAAACTCCTAAATCTATATTACGAAGAGATCATGCATCTACTCTGATGTCTTAAGAAGTCTCAAGTCCGCTCAATTGCGATTATCCAATTCATTATCGTCCCTCGAATTTTGTTTCCAAACTAATTCTCGAGCACGCTTTCTTCACCAGCTCCGCAGCTTCCAACGGCGGGAGAGGCTTGCACTTCAACCTTTATGCCAGTACCTCTCGGTACCTGCATGCCAACGCAACGATGCTGCGAGCGCTTTGATATGAAGGTATTTTTCCAACGGCTTCTAACGGTTTTGTGAACGCGGTCCCCTTGCTTGTGGGGTGACAAAATTAGTCTTGGGTTGTGAATTTCTGAGGGAGCTTGTGGTGTGGAGGTTAGAGCGTTGTCAGATGTAGCTTCGCAAGTTGCTTGCTATGCGGGTACTTGTACCTGCATTAGCAAGAGGGAGCAAGTCTCTATCTAGCGGGAAATGGTGTTAGGAAGCAGTCAATAATTGTGAGTGAGTTGCAAGCTTCTTATTGCTGCGACGAAGTGGAAAAACCTATCGTTTTTGCTATTTCATCAAGTCAAGGTCCTCCTCGCATATTATATATATCCTCCTACAGTACGCCCCGAACCCCGAATTCCCCTTCCTAATTGATACAATACACTTAGAACTTAGGGAAGAATATTGGCGTGTTCTCCTTCCAAGCTTTATAATCCGTTCTATCCCCATACTTCTTGTCGTATTTCTTCTCACTCAGTGGAATACCAGAGACCTTGAAGAGTAAGAAGGTCACGAATGCGGGCGATATAAAGCATATTCCCAAGCCTAGCAACCGCCCATAAGTCGTCCCCGCAATCCCCATTCCCACCTGCCCAACTTTGCTGGCCAACACACCCGCAGCAGTGGTTGCAATTCCAGTCCAAAGTGTCGACTCCCCGAAGTAATTCGGGTGCCGACTCTTACTCCACAGTCCATGTGTGAGGAAATCCTCGTCATGCTCTTTGCGCTTCTTAGCTTGGACCCAGGCGTTCTTTTGACGGTCGGCAGTGATCTCAAAACCAAGGCCGCCGGCAAACAGGAACAGACCGACAATATCCGTGATGCCGAGGAGGGGGAGAGTGGAGAGGACAGCGAGGGGGATGCTGTTCACGGCGAGGATGGGCATGAGGCAGAGCGAGACCCAGGTCGCCTGCGCGACGAATGCGACAAGGAACTTGGGAGGGGATTTCTTGATCTCATCGAAACGGGAGTCCTTTCCATCGGCTAGGACTCTTTGGAAAAGAAAGCTCCCCACTGCGATATGTCAACATGTGGCCCATTCAAGGAGGGTAAGCGACTGACGTCTCGTTGCCCATATCGTGACAGCAGTGCTGAGAGCAACTTGTCTCCAGTTCAAGCCATTTGGACCCCCTTTCCCAGTAAACGCGGCCAGCAAGTTTGGGAAAGCAGGTGGTATCTTTCCAGCCAGAGTAGCCGCAGCTCGTGCTCTCAGTGCTGGGAGATACAAACTGAGCGCAGTAACAGAAATATATGTCAGAGAGCCTGACAGATCATAGAATCGTTCTGATTGAGCTAGGATCGACGGCACTGCAACTGCTCCCTGAATGGCAAAAGCTGCTCCTACGGATGGGATGAGGGTCCTGTGTTCAGTGAGAAGGAGTCCGCTAGATCCTGTGGATTCCGTTGTACTGTACTAACCGAAGAAACGGGTTGCGGAAGTTAGTAACACGTAAGAGGGATGAGAGCAATGTCATTTTTGTGTGAGTTTTTAGATCGTTGAGCTGTTAGGATGGGGATCATGAAAGTTTTCTCATCAGAAGATGGAATGTTGGAATGTTGTTGTCTTTGTATGTTAGCTAGTGTTTGGAGGCGCTTTGACGATGGCAACCCGGCCGCAGCCTCGCGGATGTCAGTGACGACATTATGCAAGACCAACCGGACTCCCGGTCCTCATCCACCTGCAATTACCTCCAGCCTTATCAAAAAATGCGTTAGGGCTACTGTAGTACCATTGTCTTAGATCCTAGTAAGTGTGAGACAGTGATTTCAATTGGAAATTTATTAGAAACTCCGGACAGTGCTTATGGCCCGGAGGCTGGCAGTATTAAACTGTCTCCAAGGACATATCCCACCTCAGTCATCATGGTTTCCGCACCCAAGAGCGGGTCATCACTAAAGGCTCCCTCAGGGGTTCCAAGTGACCTTGATTTTGAGTTCGATAGTCAATATAATTTGGGCCATCCAGCCAACTGCAGGCTTCTGAGTGAAGCCGCCTCTCAAGATCCTGTCTGACACCGGTCCCAAGCACCTGGAATACCTGCAAGGCGCTGCTTAACAAGCTTTGGGATGCTCATGCTCATGCCCATGCTAGAATTGATCATGTGGTCCCGCCTTGACTCCTAGTGGCAGTAAGATGTATCTTATCTGACTTCCTCATATCAAGCATCAGGAAGATGACCGGCCGTGGCCGCCTTCAGGATCTCCTCCTCCATGCCTCGGACCAGGACTACCCTCACACCAGCATCCTCGAGCTGCTTCCTCCCGGTATTCGCACCAACAAACTTCTCTGGCTCCTGAACCCCAACATACACTGTGCCAATAGCTCTCCGCAGTTTCAAGATCCGTTGTACACAGGGGAGGTTGCCACTCAAGCGCTTGAAGCAGGGCTCAACCGTTGTGTACAACACTGTATCCCTAGGCAGCACATCTGCCAGTGCATCCTCGTGTACCCTATGAGCTTCAGCCATCTTGATAAAGCAACATTGCTCTGCATGGGTATTCCCCTCGCATTCAAGAGTGTAGCCCGTTGCAAGAATCACATCCGTCTTCGGATCAACCAGCAGAGCTCCGACTCGATAATTCGTAGGTTTTGGAGGAGATTTTCGTGCAAGCTCGAGTGCCTGTTGCATGTACTCGAGGTGACGTGTTGAATTGGGAGAATCCATTTATGAAGCGATCCGTTGAGCTGTTGTGCTGTGGTTGGTTACCAAGACAGACTGGTCAGTTCGGTAGAAGAAGAATGAGAGATCCTTGGATAATGATCAACTCAGGGGTTCGGCATGAGAAAGTAAACCACCAACGAAACCCTTTTCCTGGCATCATTGGGAAAATGCCCGGCTTGGTGTTGTTGATTGATGGGAATGAGGAGGACTCAGGAGTAGCAAAAGTAAATCCTTGGCACTAAGTGACCCATGTGCCGGATCCTACCGCCTGCAAGTGATCTGATTTGGTTGAGTAAGAAGACGTCACAGGGAGTCGCAGAGGAACCGAGGAATAGCTTCAGGATTCGATGACACGGCTAAACCTCACAACTAATGGGGTCTGCTGGGCAATTCGGCTTCCTCACGATCCTCATGCCAAAACTACATATACTGTACCCACTTGCTCCCGAGAAAGAAGCTTGGGACATATACTCTTTCCACAGCGATAATCCAACCCGCTTTGAGTCTTCCGGAATCTGCGGATCAAAGCCAAAGAACACCTGCGAGTAGAAACAGCCCATCCTCCCACACTTCGCTTTCTACTTGGCATGCAATTTTTACTCAACTTTGGGATGAGCTCATGGGACTTACGGGATATGTCTGAGTCCGCGCTGCCGAAGATCAAGGTCACCGACGCTCACAACCTAGAGGGCAGTAGCACTCCTAGGGCGCCAGCTGCCGACTCCCCTTCTACTCCAACGGATGGCGGGCAATCTGGAAGGCCGAAGAGCTCTACATCTTCAGAGGGTCAGTTAATTCTAGTGTTCTGTTATAAGTGGCGTGGTCTTCCTTAATGCCGTACATGGCACGCAAATGTTCAATATATGCCCCGATGCTATGGCTCTTCCTCGTCGCCTTTGCGCTTTTGCTAACAATACTTCTTGAACTAGGCAATACTCAATCCAGTAATAATAACAAAAAACTGCCCACAAAGGTAATACGAAATGCCTCAAACAACAAGGGCAACAGCAATGGTGCAAAGTCGTCGTCTCCCACCGGCCGAGCCCCGACTGCTATCGATCCTCTCTCCCATGTACGTCTCTACCAATAGCGAATTACTACTCGTTCCCCTTCGACCTCTCAAAGGCATATCACTTTGATATTAGAGAAATGAGTTGCTGACATTCTGGCACAGCACATTCTCAAGAGAACTAATACCGGAAATACCATTCCTCAGAAGCTACGAGTTTCAACAGGGCCAGAAAGTCCAAAAGCTGAGCTTGGAAGCCCGATTAGCCCTGAGATAGCACCGCCTGGACGCCAATCGACTACCCCCGAAATAGTTCGAACTGATAGCAATCCTAACAAAGAGAAGAAGTAAGTGTCTCAGTTCATGATAAGCATCAAGCATCCAAGATAGCTTACTTGTTTGCTTATGTTAGCCCCTACATTTGCTAATGACGCGTTTACAGAAAGGGTGTCTCTTTTCTCAGCAGATTCTCAATCATCGGCGGAAAGAAAAAGGATCAATCTGTGGGAACTGATGACGATGAGTCGGAATTAGGAGACCAGCGGACAGAAGGCATGAATGCCCAATTGTTCTCGTCTTCTGTCGGCGCGAATGGATTCATTCCTCAGCACAAGGAGCCACCGCGATACATCAAAGTTCATGCGCATAACAAGAAGACGAAGGACTTCAATCGCATGTTCTTGGCGCAAGAGTTGCGCGGTGCAAAACATGCTTCCGGTGACGAGAAAGTCCCAAGGCTGACGACTACGGATCTGGGGCCGAATGGACAAAAGCTATCGAAGCTACCGAAACAGAGCGGAGCAGTATGGTCTATGGAATTTAGCAAAGATGGGAAATACCTTGCGGCAGCTGGTCGGGACCAGGTCGTTAGAGTATGGGCCGTCATCTCTACTCCTGAGGAGAGAGAGGCGCATGAACGGGAGGAGGATGCATGTTCGAATAATGAGGAAAGATTGAGTGCGCCAGTGTTCAAGTCGAAGCCTATCAGGGAGTTTGAAGGTCATACTGGTGATATCTTGGATCTTTCCTGGAGTAAAAGTAAGTTTGGTCCTTTATACCTTCTTAGAGGCTATGCGCTTCGTTCTCATTCTGCCTTTGCCCCGCCTAGCTCGCGAGCTGCTCGAGGATACAATGCTAACATATTTTGAAGATAATTTCTTATTGTCTTCCTCGATGGATAAGACTGTGCGCCTTTGGCACGTCTCTAGGCAAGAATGCCTCTGTACATTCCGACACAAAGATTTGTATGTTTCCCAACTGGTGCTAATCTTGGACTAAATGTTGACTTGTTTCTCTAGTGTTACTTCTATTGCATTTCACCCCACAGATGATCGTTTCTTTCTTGCGGGAAGTCTGGACTCGATTTTGCGCTTATGGTCGATACCCGACAAGAGCGTAGCCTATTGGAATCAACTACCGGATCTAATTACTGCTGTGGCATTTAGTCCTGATGGCAAGACTGCAATGGCAGGCATTCTGAGTGGGCTGTGCATATTCTACGAAACGGAAGGCTTGAAATATAATACACAGATACATGTGCGGTCCTCACGAGGCAAGAACGCTAAAGGAAGCAAGATTACTGGCATCAGAACAATTACCTTCCCACCAAACGACCCAGAAGGCGTGGTCAAGGTTCTAATCACTAGCAATGACTCTCGGGTCAGACTGTACAACCTCAAGGACAAGTCGCTAGAGGATAAATTCAGAGGACATGAGAACACCTGCAGTCAAATCAGTGCTAGCTTTAGCGATGACGCTAAGTACATCATTTGCGGGAGTGAAGACAAGAAAGCCTACATCTGGAATACTGCTTCGGATGGAGAGCCTAAGGACAAACCTCGACTCGAATTCTTCCATGCTCATTCGGATATGGTTACAGCTACGATCATAGCACCAGCAAAGTCCCGGCAGCTTCTCAGCGGTTCTGGCGATCCTTTATATGATCTTTGTAATCCTCCCCCCGTCACTCTGCTTTCTCGGGAAGAATCAAGTGCCTCCACGATGCCACCAACAGAACCGGAGCAGCGCTTTTCGGCTCCTGTTAGCGAACCAGCTCCTCTTGAGAAGTCTCCAGCTTATCTTGCCAGGTCTCAGCACAACGATGGCCTCATCATAGTAACTGCAGATTATCTTGGGAATATCAGCGTATTTCGCGCAGACTGTGCTTATACAAAGCGACAGCATTCATGGGAAACCGGCTCTACATTCTCCAAGAAGATGTTGGGGAGATCGAGCAGTATTATGACTAGAAACTCTGGAGGTTCACCCAGGAACTCGCTGTCGCAAAGTTCTATTTCTGGGCAGAACGACATTCTTTCGTGGCGGAACAACGTCTCTGGAAAGGATGACGGCAGTATCAGAAGCGCCACAAAAACTGCTCGAAGCGATAGAAGCGTGTCACCAGGGAAGTTCAACAGGGGCTCATTCCCAGCTTTCCCGTCTCCAACGTCTTCTTCCCAACCCAACCTTGCTTCTGCTGCTCGTCAGCAGCCATACTCTTCCATGCCACTAGCGAAAACAACTTCCAGCCTTTCTGGCACCAGTCCCCCGTCTAGTGTCTACAAAGCCACAAGCGACAGCCGCAATCAGCCGCCCACACCAAGCTTCACATTCAATACAGCAGGCGATGAAAATCCCCTGCGACTTGATCCCTCAGGGAAGAGCTACCAATTCTGGAACATGTCAACCTGGAAGAGCCAAGCCGCCCGGGATCCCAGCAGACTCGACGCCCTGCCCCCAATGGAGCGCGGCCAAAGCATAGTCAGCAAGCTCAGCTCCGATGAAGATGCCTCCCCAGGCATAGACGAGTCCTCCAGCGACGAAGAAGCATGCAAGCGCTGCGGCGGCAAAGATTTCCGTGCCAGGAGAGTAGTAGGAAAAGGGCAGAGACTGGTTTGTAAATCATGTGGCGCGACAGTCGACTAAATTCACGACGATTCACTAGATTAGTTGAATGAATGAATGGAAGGGTGGTGTTTTGGCTTATATACCATGGAGTTTGGATTAATGGGAGACCACTGGTGGTCTTAGTTAGCACACCAAGGAAGGGTTTTTCGATATGAGCAACACGATATCCTCAGATGAGATGCGATTATGATGAACTGTATATGTATTATTAGTTTTCCTTACATTCCATAAGACATAAATGCTTCTGAATCTATTGTGCATTTTAACGCTGCCAAGGGTGGGTCGCCTGGGACCTAACTCTGCTTCGAACACAAGAACACCCTTCACAAAAATCAGTTTTCGAGTAAGTACAAGCATACGAAAAGCAAGTAGCAAGTTCACCGTGTTTAGATACCACAGATACCTACTTATTACCTGATGTCTCCTCTGTACAAGAACATTTAGCCTCTCAAAAATTCGACCAGGGATAATCGGCAATTACCTAACAAAGTAAGATCATGCCCTTCCCGGAAGCCTCAAAAAATCATACGTTTCCCAACCCCTTCCTTTCTGCAGCCTTAATACTCGCCTGACATTACAAACAGGCGACTACCGGCAGCAGGAGTAAGCACTCATTGGGTCGTCGCATTTGTAATGCAGGATACAGCTTTGTTATAACGGGTAAATTGCAGGGAACGGGATATCGCGAAGTTTGTACTTCTCCGGCAATGCAGTCTAGTGAATAAGGGCATCTCCTAGGAATTGTTAATTCTGAAGATCGGGATAGAGCTCGGAATGTGAAGGGGGATTTTTAATTCTTGACTCACGAGAGCTTTCTTGTTCTTGTGTAGTTGTATATAAACAGAGGGGTGCTCGAAGTCGAGTCTCTTTCTCTCATAGTCACTGCATTGTCAAATATCATTCCCAAAGCAAAACATCTCACATTTCTAGACTATCAAGTTGCATTTCCATTCGCAGCTGTCATCTATGGCACCCACCATGCAGCACATCGACCCCGCCTCTCTCTCCTCCCTCCCTAGCCGTATCTCCTACCTCGCTGCCTTCCTCGACCTCTCCCCCTCAGACGGCGAGGCTCTGCTAGTAGCAAAGCCTCTCATCGCTCCTCTCATCCCCAGCCTCCTCGATGCCGTATATACCAAGTTATTGAGTTTCGATATCACAGCACAGGCTTTCGTGCCAAGGAATACGAGTTATGAGGGAGAGGTGGTTAAGAATGTGCAGGAGTTGACAATGGAGCATCCCCAGGTTGCTTTGAGGAAGGACTTCTTGAAGGTTGGTTTAGACGATCTTAGATTAATCTGTATTCGGTACTGATGAGAACCCCACAGAACTATTTGGTCAAACTAGTATCAACATCCGACCTCACATCTACCTCGCCCTTCTGGGTATACCTTAATAATGTCGGGATCAGTAAGCTCCCCTCCTTTTACTGCTCCAAATCATGACATGCTCCTGACGCCCTGTAGTGCACACTGGCCAGCCCGGTTTCAAACACCGCGTCAAGCGTCCTGATCTCCGCGTCGAATATATACACATGGGTGCTCTTCTCGGCTACCTCGTCGACCTAGTCGTAGATGCTGTCATGAGCATGGATGTGATTGATAATAAAATGAAGGGGAGAGTGATTAGGGCGTTAAATAAGGTTGTTTGGATTCAGAATGATCTGTTTGCTTGGCACTATATCCCGAAGCTTGGGGAGGTGGTCGTGGGTAGGGAGGATGCGGAGGGGAAAGGGGAGAGTGAAGTGAGAAAGAGTGGTGGCTGTCCATTTTCTGGGTAGAGGGAATGAGGCGAAGAGGTGAGGAACAGGTGTTAATAAAATCTCAAATAATTCATACAGTCATAACGGAATACCAGGTTTTCACAAAAGAAGATAACAGTATTCCATCCTCCTTCCAAATGCTACCAAGCCTTTGGACCACGGAACAAGGAATTAAGACCTATATTCAGAGCAAAATTCCTCTCCATCATAGCCCATCTCTCTTTTCTCTTCACTATTTTCTTCTTTTTTCTTGCCATCAGCAACAAAGCCCTCATGCCTCTGCTTTAACCTGGTCAAGTGTTCAGGACAGGAGGTAGACAAAACTGGCTCCACATAGCAATAGAGAGATATTAAAGCCTCTGCTGTCTATTGACAGGTGGGCAGGGAAGAAAAGAAAAAAAACCGAAGACTCGCATGTGCTTTCTAGAAATCTACCGAGTACTCTCAAGGAACAAATAGCAGCAATTTCAGTAATAGAAGGTAGGACAAGAAACAGGACTTCCGGAGTAAGAAATAAGGAAAACCTATAACCACATGGCTTGCAAAACTTGAATCCCACTTTACTTAAAAGTCATTATCTTGCTCCCCACACTCGTTCCCACCTCCGACCAATTTCCTGCATTCACCACCACCTTTCTCCTCAGCAGCACTCAGGACATTATTCTCCTCCTTAATTCTATCCACCTCATCTAAGCCTCCCTTACCCCCATTTCCCTCTTCTGCTCCGAGGCCCTCCCAGTCGACGTCGCAGTGCGTGGAACCCAGAGCTCCTTTCTCCCAAACGCAACCTTCTGCAGCAGTTCTTCGATTTCTGCGGTTGTGCGGTTTGGGAGGGTGATAAGGGATGGGTTGACGGGGGCGAGAGCTTGGTTTTGGAGGGAAGCCTGCTGGGATTTTTAGCGGAGAGTAGAGAGGGAGAGAGAGGGAAGATGGAACAGACGGTTTCAGCTGGGTTCCAGGGCGTCGAGGAGGGAGGTTTGTTGGATGGTTTGTCAGATGATTTTGACGAGGGACAGGAAGACATGAGGGACCTAATCCCCTGATTGGAGTTGGGAATTGAGCCTAAGTCTGGGATCGAAACGTAGAGGATCTCTGGATGTCCAAGATTTATTCAGCAGTAGCCTTGCTTAAGTAGATCCTCCTTCCTTTCGGGTATTTATTACTTACGAGATTCATTTACTCTGCTTACATTGACTGCCTCTTTACACACAGGTGACCGTTATAACAAGCTCTCTTCTTGTTTGAGCACGGAGAGGTGAGAAAGAAGAACATAATTAAAGTAAACCACTGTTGCAAATTAAAGAATAATACACTTATTCGTAAGAATGCTAACGTTATTGTCTGCTGAACACTTGATGGAGGTAAATAGGTCAGGGGGATAATAAAGTATAGCCAGGATTATCAAGAAAATATGAAAAGTTGTTACCACTGATAAGGGGGCACGCAGGATTTCCTGAGAAATAGGGAATTCCAGAATTCAAATTGCCTGCGGACTCCTCGTTATGCATTCATACAACCTGCTCAATATCGCCTACCTTGCCGCCGAAAATATAACCGGTTTCCAATATCAGCGCCAGAGCTTATCCTTCAATTCGTCATGCAATTTCGAGAGAGCCAGGAAAAATCTACTTCTTATGGAAGGACTTAACCTTCTCTATCTCGTCGTAACTACCCATGAAAATACCTGACCTGTCATGGATGTTCTCGGGGACTACCTCCATCATGCGTTCCATTCTGCTGTTGAGTGCTTGGCCGCCGGCTGTTTTTCATTAGTCTTGTGGGTACGAGGCAGGGGAGACAACTTACCATTCTCAAACACCATAGCCATAGGCGCACACTCGTACAAGATTCTCAACTTTCCCTTGGGAGACTTCTTGTCCGCAGGGTAAGCAAAGATGCCACCATAAAGCAAAGTACGGTAAGCATCAGCAACCATAGAACCAATATATCTCGCAGAGTAAGGCTTGCCACCCTCCTCAGCAGGAAATTTCAAAGAGTTGAAGTACTGCTTGACTGGCTCCTCCCAGTAGAGCGAATTTCCCTCATTGACTGAGTAGATCGACCTCTTCTTCGGCATCCTCATATCGGGATGTGTGAGGATAAACTCTCCAAGAGCGTTGTCCATTGTGAAACCATTGACACTACCGCCTTTCATTGTGATCACCAATTGAGCGGAAGCACCATACATAGTGAATCCAGCAGCAATCAGCTCCGTTCCAGGCTTCAACAAATCTTCTTTTGTGCCCGTTGATCCCTCAGGAAGCTTGTGAATACCGAAAATCGTACCAACAGACACACCAGCGTCTAAGTTGGAGGAGCCGTCGATAGGATCACATGCAACCGCATATCTCGCATTCTTGTGTTCGGGGAAGAAGATGGCCTCCTCCTCTTCTTCAGAGACCAGCACTGCGCATTTTCCGGACGAACGCATGGCGGCAATGAAGAGGTCATTGCCTATAACATCGAGTTTCTTCTGGTCGTCTCCTGTGGTGTTGCTTGAGCCTGCGAGACCTGTCAAGTTGATGAGGGTGGCTCGGCGGATATAGTATGCTATCGACTTGAAGGAGAATTGGAGGGCATGGCAAAGTAGTCTGGAATGCTGTCAGTACACAAAAAGGCACAATCTCAATGCAAATAGAGCTATACGTGAAATCTCCAGTGGCCTCTTTGTGTTTCGCTTGTTCTTCTGTCAGGAATCGAGTAAGAGTGACGATGTCAGTGTTGACCTTCTCATTTTGAACACCGTTTCCGTTGGAAGACATGACGACTTTGGAGATTGAAGTTGTTTAGGAATGTAGATTTTAAGGAAACGGGATATCAGGGAGTATTTGAATGAATTGGCGGTTCTTGTTCTTCCAACCTCGGGTTGAAGCGGGGTGGGTTGCCGGCACTTTGTTTGAAGTAGACTTGGAGGGGTAAGTCGAGTGAATGCAACTGCAAATCAAGGAGTTTTTGTAGGACAAAGAAGGGGGATGATGAAGTAGAGAGGAGATGCCTTGAGGAAGAGATGAATGGGAATAGGATTAGGTAGAAATAGCAACTTCTTTGGCATCACACGATGCTTCCCGGGATGGTTTTATGGACCAATACTGGACTGGACCTTCTAGCTGTGAAATCACAGGTGGTGGGACGCCCCTCCACGCGCGGGGTTGCTCGGCACAAGAGATCAATGATCATTGATCATTGCCCTCAACAAGCCGCAACCTTGGTGCTGCTAGTGACGGAGGAATGGGACTGGAATGGGAGGGCGATGAGTTTCCGGTAGCAAATGGTAGTCTGGTACGGCATGGCCAAGAAGATGACTGAGCATGGCATATACTTGCACAGCAGCCCACGGAACTGCATATCGATTGTTGTCGCGGGTGGAATCGGGCGATGGTTATCTGAGTCCGCAGTACTTCGTATAGGTAATGTTCTCCCAGCTGGGATTTCCGATCCTGCGTTTCAGGCCTGAGATATGAGGCTGGATGGGATTCGAAATTAAGGCAGAAACATGGAAGACGCTTGCCCTGTCCGGGCTTAGACTAGCACTTATGCTAGCGCCAATTGACGCACTTCAAAAGTTCAAGCTTCGAACTTTCTCTTTTCTTTTCGCAGTACAACTCCATCAACAAATGATGTGAACCACCACCGTCTGCTGCCATGTGCAGCCCAAAGCTTCTCCATACTTCGTCAATGGTCAGTACAACTGTTATTATCCTTCCCCATTCCTTTTTGGTGATGACAAACACACAACCGCAAACTAGAGTCTTTGACCCCAAGGGGAATGAAACTTTTTGTAACACGTCAGTCTGAAATAGAGACAACTCCATTGTTACTGCAGATGCTCGAGTAGAGATCAATCGCTAATACTGCACGTAGAACCCGTTGCTATCCACTCGCCGTCTGCCAATTTCGATTTGAAATCGGTGCGTCCTGTGCCCCAACTCGCCTTGCGCATAAGTACGATGGTGAGCATCCAAACCTTTCTTTACCTGTACGAGAACCTGGCTATGATGAACATTTGTGTGCTTTGCACGCTGGAAATTACCGACTGAAATTTATTGACGAAAACAAATGGCTATTTCTGAGCTACATACAATCATACACCTTTACAATGATTTGTCATGATGGGTATCTTTGCTAATACTCTCAGCAATAGGAACATCTTCCGGCCGGCATACCTAAAGGTACATCATCCTCTCTAACTTCCAACCATACACACCGGCCAAAGGATGATACGGCACTGGGCTCCGACAGCACTCGAAATGAGGCTGGCATATGACGGAGATGCCTTTTTTGCGGCAGGCCTAGAAAACCTCGCCCACTGATTACCGTCTCAACACCGACTTGCACTAAGCTACGCTTTCTGAAGCAATGCTGATGTTTGTATCATAGATCTGCAAGGACTTGATTGCCTTTCGGTCTCTGAGCCCCCACGGGACTGGTACGTGTTTACTTTCTTCTAGTTCCTTTTGCGGTTTTATGATGAGCATTTTAGATGACGAGTCTGATCCGGGTAACCGATGTTGACACAAATCAAATTATACCATTCATGCTTTCTGATCTCCACGTGTATAAACAGTTTTCTCGTTGTTCAGAGATTGAATTAAATTCTGACATTAAACGCAGGCTGCGAATCTTCCCGCCAACCCGCGCCTACTGTATCCATTGCAGGCCCGCTCGACGAAATGCGAGCTGGCCGCTTTGAAAGGCCTTTAGGTAGGACCCTTCTCTCGGACCCTGCCACTCCTTGCATCACAAGTATTATGATGACCTCGACCGACAAATGACAAGCATATGTCCAAGCCTCACGGCGTTGACGAGACTGTCTTGACTGAATATACTTCCATCCAATCCCGGCAGCACTTTACCTAAATGAACTTCGCTGACCAACTCAAGCCATACTCTAGGTTGACCTCATCTTCCCCTTGCTACCGACCTTGAGTGTCGAGACCTGCGCGCATCAAGTTACTTATCGCTCCTTGACCCCCCAGCACTTGATACGTACTTTGATCAAAGGAAATCAACAATTTCTGGTACGTTCAAGCAACTCTCCATTCTTTCTTCTTTACATGATGATCAATTTTATCACGACGGTCAACATAGCCACACGTTGGTATTGATGAAACTGCCTTTGACAAGGCTTTAGATCTGACATTTCTTTTACTTGAATCGCTTTTCAGCGTTACAGTTGTTCTGTCAGGATCTCCGCTAACTTCTCAAAGCTGCCTTAGCACTAGGTACGTCACACCCGCCTTGGATCTAACAAGCTGGCTATCTATGAAATGGAAAGATTCTGATCTAATTGCTTGTTGGTATTCGCAAGTTCTAGTTTATAGTCTTGAATTTGATATTTGAAATTTAACATATTTGATTAACCTGAGCTGCTTTTGTTGACTTCTACTTTTTCTTGGCTTCCGTGTATATGACCTCCTACTTTTCCCATCTTCTTGAAATGCCCTTCACTTGGTCGTGTAAATGCATTGTTCCTGGCCATACGAGTCAGATCTAGGTCCGCCTATCAAGCTGCACTGCACGTTTTATAGAGCATTTCATTGGCAGAGCATGGCTTACCGGCGAGTCCTGAGTTGCAAGTTGCTGTAAACTCGATAAATCCAACCCCTCATTCAACCCAACTTCGCAGCTTTTCTCCGTCAGGAAACGTCAACAGGCGTTGAAATAACACCGGACTTAGTGCTCGGGAGATCGGCCGATATGAGGAGAGTCGGCGAATTTGCACAGAACCTTCTGGTAGTTTAATTGAGACCTCTCCTGTCGTACGTTGCAAACTGGGTATACACATGTAGTCACCCTCTTCTGGTTCTTCAGTTGAAGCATCTTAAGATCTAATATCTTCATTCTCACTTCATTGAAAGCTCCAGCTCTCCTAACCCCGCCCATCATGTCTTCACCAATACACCCCTAGGTTCAACCCCACCTGAACCCCCAAGGGGCAGGTGATTCTCGACCTACCGCCTTTCGGATAATCCAGGATGAGAAGCTTATCAGCGCTCTCGTAGACAAATCTATGCTGGTCACATGCGCCGCCTCTGGAATCGGCATCAAGACTGTCCGTGCCCTACACTTAACCGGTGCCCGAATCTTCATGTCTGACCGAGACATGAAGCGCAGTGAGGCAATGAGGCAGGATATCTTGGCAAAGGGCGAAGGAAAGTGTGAGCTGGTATTGTTGGATATGGAATTGGATAGTTTGAGGAAGGCTGCTGCTGAGTTCTTGAGCAAGAGCAAGGATCTCCATGTATTGGTCAACAACACCGGTACCCCCTTAAGTCCCTGCACCTCATATCATAGAAGGTGTGAGTTATTTGGGGTGGAGGAGGTTTGAGTGTTTTGGAGGGAACTTGGGGTATGTGACTTTCTTCTGGTAAAAAACTTGATCAAGTGTCGGCGCCAGGTCCTCCTTCTAGTCACTACAGAGAAGCGACTTTTCAATTCCGACTCCAGCGATAGCCCAGGTTGTTATTCACCGTAAGCCTTATTATTCTAGCCAGTTTGATTCATGCATCTAAGCTGATACTCAGATATCCTCTGATTATTCTGATTATCACGAAAATGCCTGTACGAAAACAAAGTCGGATATTTAATTGGAGAAATTTGTTAGAAGGGCGGTAGTCTGTAGTGTGAGCAAACTCTTACTTTCTCACGCACCTTGAATCTCGAGTACTCGAGAACTAAGCAGGTTTGAAACTTCGGGTGCTATTGACTAACCAACAATATCGAAATCCCGATTCTCCTAGACATGCATTTCCCTAGAATGCTACATATTGGTTACAGGAGCAACGGGGACTTGGGCAGACTCGCATATGGCAATTGAATCTCAAAAGCCCCTCCTCTTTTACCCTGGAGGGGGAATGGGAGATAATGGGTGGTAGCTTTATTTCGCTGGGAAAGCACGCTCGAAGAAACCTCACCTACACCCAGCGGCATAGCATCAGACACCATCCCATCATCAATCCAACCCATCGTAATATCTCATAACCACTAATATACTACTCTTCAATTGCGTTATCCCACAAACAAATTTCATCATGCCCAGCCAGAACCCCATATCCGCCCCAAGACCCAAGAAAACCAAAGCAGCAGACCGTCCCTGGACCCCCGAAGAAGACGTATCTCCCCCTTTTCCCTCCGTCCTCTTCAGTCTCCTTCCTATCTCTCTAACACCAAACTTAAACAGGTCTCGCTCCTCTTCCAAGCAGACCGGCTCAAAGGCAAGAAAATCTCCAAAAACGGAGCCAACGTCAAGAGTATCAAAATTGAGAACCGGTCTTATAGCGACATTCACCAGAGGCTGCTTCACTTATTGGATGAGGGACGGTTGCCGAAGAAGACTGGCAATATTGGGATAAGGAGGCGGAAGGCGGGGAGGAGGAGAGGGGATGAGAAGGCGGGTACGGAGTCTACGGACGGTACAGAGGAGGTGAATGGGGTAGAGGTGACTGAGGCTGAGGTGAATAGTGAGGTGGTTTTCGAGCGGGCGAGGGAGGAAGGTAAGGTGGAGGGTACAGAGGGTACGCAGAATGTAGACGTCCTCGGGATTGCAGACGGCGAGAAGGGTATGGGTGAGATGCTGATTACCGAGACTGAGGTCAATTCGGACAGGGAGAAGATTTCAGACGGCTTGGAGGATGCGGGAGAGGTAGGGATTACCGAAGCAGAGGCATTGAGGCTTTTTCGTGAGGTTGAGAGTGAAGAGGAGTAAGTCATTGAGAGGTGTTTGCAAATGTTTAGCCGCTTTTGGGGCGGGCCATAGAAAAGTGATGGGGGTGAGGAGCTTGTTAGTTCGTGGCCAACAAGCTGGCTTGCGATGTTCGCAGGTTGTGAATTGGGTCCAGGTATTCAGCGGGTTTGTAAACTTACAAAGTTACGAGTTAGGCGAGTTTAGTTTAAAACAGCAGGAGAAACAAGTCGTATCCATTGTTTATGGGCTTGTTGAATAATCAAGAATTATTCGCTATGAAAATCGGTGCGTTGTAAGTGAAGAAATATGCCATTGGAAAGATTTGAGATGCCCTCAATGATCGTTGAACCCAACTTTTTCGATTAGTTTCAGTGGCTAAACGAGCTCGCTGACACAGACACTAAGTTTTTACCTACGTAGGGAGACAAACGTGGTTGATGTGAAGCGATATGTAATTATTAAACTCAAGATAAGTCAACAGTGAGGTGGAAGTGTGAGAACGTTGTAGGTGATATCACGAGTGTCTGCCCGGTTCGTCTCCACTCGGAGCAGTTTCATTGGTGGCTTGGCGAAAAACCCTTGATTGCGGGGAATGATGCATGTGTAGCTCCTCGAGAGTTTCGACAACGAGACCCATGTTTTCTTTCTCTCCTTTATATTGATAGTGGCAATGCTTAGCATTTAGCGATCGAGATTCTGACAACTTCACACAGCTAGGGGTATCTGTGTGGTAGAGATAGTTCCGAAAGTTAGATTAGGGGGTTCAAACTCACCATGTGTGTCCTTCTGCAGTTTGGAAGAAGAGTGGCGGCAAGAACATGCTTTACGGGTAGAGCACAGCCGAGATGCAGCAGTACCAACACAGGATCAAAAAAAACAGCTTCAAGACCGGCCCTCTTTGGTCTCACTTTTGGAGCTGGGGTTTTCGGTACGGCAGCGTTCGCGGCAGGAGTTGCATACAAGACCAGCTCCATTGATACTGACTACAACAGGGCAGCGAAATTTCTGCCTCCTCAATATGCCAGTATGAAGGAAATGGAGAAGGTAAGCAAAAGCCTGTGAGCAAGGAGCAGTTGTTGATTCGCGTATCACCAGGCAATCCAGGCAATCCAGACAGCACTAGGGGAAGATTCTATCAGCACAGATGAAGACAATCTCAAGCTTCACGGCTACTCTGAATGGTCTCCAGCAAACATCGATACTCTTCCTATCGCAGTCGCGTACCCCAAATCTACAGAAGAAGTATCCAAAATCGCCAAGATCTGTCACGGTTACAAGATTCCAATGATTGGATTCTCTGGCGGCAGCAGTCTCGAAGGCAACTACTCGGCTCCTCACGGTGGCGTTAGTATCGACTTTTGCCACATGGACAAGATTATTTCGTTTCGGGAAGAAGACATGGATATTACGGTCCAGCCATCTGTCGGGTGGGTGGATTTGAACACCAAAATCGTGGATAGTGGGCTCTTTTTCCCCGTGGACCCAAGCCCAAGTGCCAAATTCGGTGGCATGATTGGGACAAATTGCTCGGGAACTAATGCCGTGCGATATGGTACGATGAAAGACTGGGTGTTGAACTTGACGGTAGTACTAGCCGATGGGACAACTATCAAGACTCGAGGTCGCCCAAGGAAGTCAGCTGCGGGGTACAACTTGAATGGTATTTTCGTTGGATCTGAGGGCACTCTCGGACTAGTGACAGAAGCCACCCTGAAGCTCGCAGTCATCCCGAAGGAGTATAGCATCGCGGTAGTTTCGTTCCCCACGATTCGTGATGCTGCAGCAACCGCCTCAGCAGTAATGCGGGCTGGTATTCCGGTTGCAGCCCTCGAATTTCTCGATGAGATCCAAATGGCAGTTAACAACAAGGGAGGATTCACCGCTCCCAAAGTATGGAAAGAATTGCCAACTCTGTTCTTTAAATTCTCTGGCACCAAGGCAAGTGTAGCGGACAATATCAAGGAGGTTCAGCAGATATCAAAGAAGCTTGGATGTTCGTCGTTTGAATTTGCAAAGGATAAAAAGGAGCAAGACCTTTTGTGGAGCGCTAGAAAGCAGGCTTTGTGGAGTCTACTGTCTTTAAGACCTGAAGGGACCGAGTTATGGTCAACTGACGTTGCGGTGCCTCTCTCTCGGGTGGCGGAGCTTATCGGTATGTCGAAACTCCACTCATGTCTCGGACTACCATGTTGCTAATAGCATCATAGAGGCATCAAAGAAAGAAATGGACGAACTCGGTCTATTTGCCTCGATCGTCGGTCACCTCGGCGATGGAAACTTCCACGAGGCCATCATGTATCACAGAACAGACCCTATTGAGACGGCAGCAGTAGAGAAACACGTAAAGGATATGATCATTCGCGCATTGGAAATGGAAGGAACGTCTACGGTTTGCGGGCCCCTCTCAAAATTAAGAAGTATTGCTGACGAGAAATCAGGGCGAGCATTCCATTGGCTTCTTTAAGAAGCATGAATTGTTGCAGGAGGTTAGTGCTGATACTTTGGGTGTAATGAAAAGCATAAAGCAGAGTCTGGATCCGCACTGGCTCATGAACCCGGGCAAGATTTTTGATACCCCTGTGTAAAGATCATTTAGAAACGCGCTGCTCTAATGGCGCGACAACGAGACCTATGAAAACAATAAACACGAGTAGGTGGTTAACGAAGAAACCCAATAATGTTTCTAAAAACAACAGCCCCAGAAGAACCGGGTTAGATTCGATGGAAATAAAATACTCAATCCCTTCAAGTGGCCCCCTACCATCGCCTAAGTAGGAGTTAAAACTCCTGAGATTCTAGAAGTCGATGAAACCTTTATTTATAACTTATAACTAAGATTAATTATAATGCATCGGAGTCGCAGAGTAGTCCAATAACCGGAATTAGTTGCCGAGCGAAATGTTTTGCCCTTGGCATTCTTGTCCTTTTTCTTTATTCTTCAGACACGTTCGCTAGCCGTGTTGGAGTTCCACTAATTTGTTCATGGGCGGTGCAAAGGCTCGCTTAGAAAAGGGGTTGACGACGCGAGAGGGGCCAAAGGTGATATTCACATTTTAGAATTTCCCAAGAGCCATTCAGTCATCGATCATTCAAGATTATTATGAATAATGCAGTTGTCGCAAATACCCAAAGTAGCTCAGCTCTTGATATGCCCGGGCTCGCCAAAGCAACCGTTCGCTCAGCTGCTGTACTGTACAGAGCTCGCGCGGACCCGGCTAGCACTTGATAATTACCATAGCTAGGTATCTAATTCTATATAACGGAATTCCGCAACAAATATAATCCTCCCGTAATCATGTGTCCAAATATGACAGGGTGCGTCTACCCTATTGAGGATTCCCATTAGTTCAGGAGTATTGTGGGGTTTATTGCTTTCTGATGGACCTGGAAGGCGAAAAAAATTAAATCGGTATTAAATAGCCAAACAATTATAGTCTGTGCGTGGAAACGCATTTTAGTAAACTGCTCGAGGTATTTATTACACACCCGAGGATTCGAGACGGGGTTTCGTGAAAGAGTGGAGTTGAGCGGAGTTGAGACGCGAGCTATGCAGGTGGTTGATTATGCAAGGAAGTTGATAACGTTGATGCTGCTAGAGAAGTTATAGCCACTCAAGGCTAGAATTAATCAAATGGTTTCCGCTCAGGTGTAGGAAGCGTTGAACAAAATTGGCATCGGGGAAAATTCAAAGTAACTCGCTTCACAACGAGCTGGCCTCATAACTTGCAAGGAGGGAGAAAGAATATATGAAGTAAAATTACAAGAGATAGTGACATAAAAAAATTTACTTATCGTCTCGTAGTCTTGCAACTGTGCTATATTGGTTTTAATTCCAGACGCTTAGAATCAAGGGTATTAGGATATGAACCAAGCAAAGAATGTAAAGCTACATGGAGTTCACTCTCGCTCCTCACCAACCCCGACCAAGTTTCCTTCTCAGAATACCTCTCACTCAACTATCGCCTGCCACTTCTTGCCATTCCTGCCCTTCCTACCCTTCTTCCCCTTGAGCCACTTTGCTACCTTTCCCAGGACCCGCTTCTTAATCCCCAGAGGACCACCTACCGCCCACAATAGCCCCTTTCCAGCCACCCTCAATGCCCTCTTGTTGCGTCCCCTAGTCCACCAAAGTCCATTCCCCGCAACGAATCCCGAAACAAACACCTTCGCCACGCCCTCCAGAATCTCCATCTTACAGCGACCCCCTCTCGAAGCGCGTCTCACACCCAAGACAACAAGACGAGCGCCCGGAACAAAGCGAGCCGACGACCTCGCCAATGGCATCAAAGCCCCTATTATTCGCCGTTATTACCAGCGCGGCCGCGAGAAGAGAAGACAGAGGGAAACCTACCCGCAACGAAACCCAAGCGTCTGCAACCAATAAGTCGGAGAGAAGGGCGGATGAGCATTCCAGGCTTGAATAGGCCCACAACCATCATCCCATTAAGCACCATCCAGCCCGCCCTCTTGACCTCCTTCGGATGCGAATATATCCAATACAAGACCGCGGCTGGGATCTCCCTCGCATCAGCCGGTATACCTGGCCCCGGCCCATGACCATACAGCCACTTCGCAGTGCTTTCTGAAACGTTATTCTCGACCAGCTGCTTGATTTTGTTCTGAGCGAGTTTGACGGCTTTGGTAGAGAAGGATCTGGCTTTAGCCTTGGCGAATCTTGCCGCTGTTCTTTTCTTGCGATTGAGCCACCGGGAGACCTGCTTCTTAGTGCCACTCTGCTCAAATTCCGCGATCTTTTCTTTGCTGGTGGAGATGGCAAAGGCAGCCGTATTTCGTGCTGCAGCCCAGAAATTATCGTAGCTTGCCATTATCACGGTTAGGATTAAAATGACCGTGCTCGCGGGTGCTAGAACGGGTGTAGAGATCCTGTGAACTTTGAAAAAGTTGAGGAGTGCTACAAGTTAGAAGCGCTAATGAAAGCTGGAGAAGTTCAGGGGTAGTAAACAAGCACTTTGGACTCGCTTCCCCAACTGACCAGGCGAGGCGAGGCAGGACGGGAAGTCAATAACACTTCAAAATCTTTATCCCACCGTGCTGCACTAGAAAGCTTTAGACCATATCCGAATCAGCCCATATGCTAGATACTGAATCGAATCCGCAATTGCTAAAGGCTATGAAAGGAAATTTGTCCTATAGAAGGCGCGAGCCTGCTAACTATAACTCAAGCGCTGGGGACGGGGTGAGTGACGGAATTTTTCAAGACCTTCCTCCTCAGAACCCCTCTCCTAATTTATCTCCTAACGCCTTTCCTCCCTTACTCCCTCTGTATTCCTTCCTCACTATTTTGTCCTAATTCCCAAGACCTTGCTCCGATCCTCCCTTACAAAAACTACCTCACAGCAATCATTCATTTATCAAGATAAATCTCCGTATACTTCATGTACTGTAGTGAGATATATAATATATATGTATGAACAAAACAGGCAAATAGCGTCAGGAACTCATCTGGGTATCATCCTTCAACCTGCATCTCTCCTAAGGCCCAAGGTCCAAAGCCTCGTCCCAGATCCAAATAAAACCTTGAATTCATCATATTTATCCTCTCTCCCACGCCGTACCCATGAGCTCACGCATCCTTCTCCTCTTTCAACTCATCTTCATCACGGTTAATCCTAGCCGCCCAATCCTTAACCTCCGCCCCATCCAACGCGTGCTCCAACTCCAGCGCACTCACACCACTGACTTCACTATTCAGCGTACCCACGGCTGTCGTCCCGCTTCCACCAATACTCTCCACTGTATCATTACTCTCACCACTGTTGCCTCTCTTCTCCTCATTCTTAACATCTTTCTTCTTATTCCCCTCCCCAGTGTTATCCCTTTGGCAAATCTGCACTTGATCACCGCTCGGTCCTCGACTTAGGACCGGTGTCTTGGAGGAGGAAGAGTGATCGCGGTAGAGACGGGGAGAACGCGGGCCAGGGTGAGCGGGGTAGGTTTCGTGGGGTAGGCCGGGGATACCGGGTAGCGCGTGGATGGTATCTGGGGATTGAGGGATCGTTGGACGAGTGGGGAATACTTTCCCTTTGCCAGAGGTAGAGTGGTGGGATTTTTGCTTGTGGGGTGTTAGCTCCTCTTTACAAATATGAAAAGATCAAGAATAGGTGGATAGAGGGAGGAAAAGAGAGGAGAGCAAACCTCCTTAGCCATCTTCCTTGTGTACCTATTCAAACTCTCACACAACCGATCCAACACCCACTCACTCTCACTAACATCCGCCAACATCGGGCTATCCTCCCCAATCCAATCCCACTCCACTAATCCCTCCTCTTCCTCCTCCTCCTCCACCCCCTCACTATCCATCCTACTAAACCTGATCAACCTAGTAAACTCAACCCATTCCTCATAACTATATTTTTTCTTCTTCACGGCTCGAAGGTCGTTGGCTGTATGTTTGATGGCGAGCGCGAGTTTACGTGCTAGTTCGTGTTCGGTGATTTCGAGGGGCTCTTCGGCCAGTTTGGAGAGGGTGGGTGTGATGGGGGACATGGAATCGAGGGTCATGGATTCGTGGGCGCTGACTTCTTCGTCTGGGTTCTGCAAAGTAAATCCCTGCTCGATTCGCTTCTTTGCATCTCTCTCCTTGGTCTTCCTCTCCAACCACTCTCTGATCATCGGATGCTCTCCCAAGAAGTCATGCCAGACACCAGCCTTTGGCATAACGGTCCAGTCGGCCAGGGTAAAGGTTCCTCTGTTGATCGCTGAGATGACTGTGTCTCCCATATCGGAGACCAAGATCGTCATCGTGGGAATGGCGACCAGTGACCAAACAACGAAGAACGGTTTTCCTGCATTGGACTTGGGACTGAGATCTCCATATCCAACAGTCAACAGAGAAACATAACAAAAGTACAGTGCCTCAAAATAACTAAGGTCCTGTTCCCGGTGCTCCGCAATATAAAACACCACCGCACCTAAACACCACAGAATCCCGAACGCAAAAATCGACATAGAAAGAGCATAGTACTGTTTGAATCTCGTAGTATGAGCTTGGATCTCTCGCATGGCGTCGAAGCGATCCTTCTCTTCTTTCAGCATGATGAGTTTTTGCCGTCTGTCTTGCCGTCTCTTGTGTGCCGAGTCCCCCTTCCCTGCTGCTCGTTGCTGCATTTTGGCGTCGCGGGAGAGTGGAGTTTTTGGAGTTACACGGCGGCCTGCACCGCCGCGACCTCCTCCCAAGACGGGGGATTTGTGTTCATGGAAAGTGATAGTACGGCCGTGGACGTCGAAATGCCCATACTGCTCTAACGAGGTTCGTCGATTCTTCAATGAAGTGACAGTCGATTCCTTCCGAGTATGAGATGGTCGACGGCCCTCTTCCTTCTTTGGAGGTAGTCCAAGACGATCTCGCAGCTCTTTCTCACTGGTAACAGAACGGCCAAACGTCCTCTCTCGTTCATTCAATTGATGCTTCCGGATAATATTGTCCTTAGACATTCCAGCTGCGAACTTGCGGATACTGTTGATCATCAAACCCAAGAAGATAATCCCAAAAACAGCATACGGCAGTACCAATGCCCTCGCAGCATTATTGATAGCCACAAAATCCCCGAAACCAATGGTTAAGACCGTAACATCGCAGAAATATAGAGCATCTGCATAAGTGAAGTCACTGACTTTCGAGAACACGGCTGCTCCGCCCGCGAGCCAGAAGAAGAACATCATGGTTTGAAGAATGAGCGTTCGTTGATCATCGTCTAAATCGAAGTGTTGGGGGTAGTGGCCAAGAAAGTAACCAAGCATGTTAACCATAAGCATCATGGAACCGATGAGATAGAGAACTGATGCTATGATGGCGTACCAGAAGCCCTGGGAGTAAGTCTCGTCTGGCCTGCTAGGGGGCAAATATTTGTTCATAGCGACGATGATGCCGGTGAGCTACGTAATGGTCAGGATCGTTTTCCTCTAGCAATAGGAATGGACTCACAATCCCAGTAGCAAAATACCACGCAATAATCGTGAACGGCAGCGCAACAATATACCTAATTCTCCGCGTAAAATTCAACAGCAAACAGAAGTTTCCTAAGAATCCACAAGCTAGAGAAAGAGCATTCAGAACAATCTCCCTGTCTATCAATTAGTTTTTGCTGCTTTTTCCTTGGGAGAGGAGGGGCGTGCCAGTGAGGATCTGCAATATCAACACCAGCGTTGTCAGTTCCTTCTGGTAATTGTCCGTTGTTTGGTAGGGCAACCCTCCATTTCGAGACCAGTGCTGCGATTGAGAGGACGTTTGCTAATGGGCCAATGGTGGCTGCCAGCAGAGGAATGGCTGTTGATGCGAACCACCAATCCCTTTACAGTTAAAAAATATTAGCATTTATCCCAGCCCCGGTTATCGGGCAATCCAACCCAGCTATACCACCAAAACCTGCTACTTTGGCAGAAGGACGAGATTGGGCTAGAGAGAAGAGACTTACTGAGGCAAATCATCCGTCTTCCCCCTCAACTTCAACTTCCCAATCGTCCGAATCGTATCCGTCCTTTCCAACGTGCTAGTCTCGCTCCGACTCATACTCGTATTCAACCCCATCGCAGGCGACTTCTTATAAGCGCCCGTCATATTGTGTGACGATTCTTCCTCAAGGCATATTTCTCTTTGATCCAAAGCCAAATTCTTGCATTCTCTCCTCGCTTGGGGAAGGATTTGTTGGTTGATTGGTATTTCGGATTGGGAGGGTGTTTAGAGGAATCGGTCTCGTTTCCGAGTAAGGACGCCAGTACTGGAACTGGAACTGCCGGCTTGCTTCCGATTCTGGGGTATGTGTAACACTGCTTCTGCTTGTGCGTCTGCGGGCCGTTGTTGTTCTCGAAGATATATCTCCTGTGTTGTCCAAAGTGTCCGTTCTAAGTGTATATCTCCCTCAAAGTCTGATCCCGACGCCCTCTCCAAATCCAGCCAATCAATTCCAATAATAGGGACAGAAGAGAGAATGAGGCAGAGAAGGAGAAGGTTATCCGCGAGGATATCTAGGTGTATGTATGTACTGTATATATTTCTGGTGTATGTACGAATGATGGATGAATGATAGAGGAAGGAAAAAAGAGCACACGACTGCAGTGTGGGGGATACACTCTCGTAACCCTTAATTAGGGCGAAAACAGTACAGTATCCTGCTGTGTGTTCGGCCATACACTCTTCCTTATCAAGTCTTTCTTTCTGCAGTCCACAAGTCCACAACGTCGTCAAGCCACAGAAGGCGGGGAGAAGGGTTCAATGGCAGCTGGGCTTCAAGGCTTGGCGCGGGGACGAGCGAACATCAGGCTGCATGTGCAGGGTGTGCAGATAGCAAGGCTTGGTTGGCTGTGCCAGATAAGTAATGGGTAAATACTGCACGAAGGACTGCTGGTGTGCAGTGCAGTGCAGTTGGTGGGACTGATGTTGTGGAATCGAAGCGGTCTAGATGGAACAACCGTCTGTACTGTACCTAGGAGGCTGGCACGTATGTGTGCTGAGGGAGAGGAGGTAAGTTGAATTGAGCTTGAAGGGCTTTTGCGTGGGGATTCCTTTTTAGGGAGTTTGGATATTGAGAAGAGGAGAAGTGAGGATATATTTGGGAATGGGAAAAGATAGCCAGAGAGAGGAATAAGAGAGTTACAGTAGTACTGTACTGTTGTCACGTGAGTTGTCTCCTCACTTCCTCATCCCATCCCATCTCATCTCATTATAGTTCTTCTCCCCCACCCAAGCTTTAGTAACAATCGCCATCACACCATCTCTTTCCTATCACTTTGCTCTAGAGATAGGCGTTAGTTTGATTGCGGAGGTGATAAGTAATCTCTCCACCCCATCCCATCCCATCCCACGCAAGTATTACTATTATGTATTAATTCCTTCCCTGCACCTGGTGTGGGAGCACAGTATGAGAAGAGACAGACGCAGATAGGCGTTTGGATCACGATAGTGGCATACTTCCCTCATAGAGCGGGATAGAGAGCTTCGACAGCTGCATAAGTGCACTCGTACGTACCACTTACAACGTATAGTAATCTTACACGCTGCCGTCAGCTGGCCTTCAAAACCTTCCATCCATCCATCCATTCTGCACCACCAACACCTACGTATCTTGCTTGATTCACGCCTCCTCAATGCCCGCTCCCAAATGCTCAAACAAACCATCCCAGAGACACCAATAACAAAACAATAACAGAACACACCAAGGTGCATGCTGTCTAGGTAATGCGCAGCCATACACATGACCACAAAATCTGCCTCCCTCTATCCAAACCCAGAACTACTGTATATCCATCTTCCTCCTCAACCCGACAATCTGCACTCCAATTCTCCTCCCGCGGTCTGCTGACTTCTCCCTACATACCTTGTAAACCCTAATACGGGTGCCTCGAAAAGAATACCGTCCTATTTATTTATCTATCATATTATATCCATCCTCACATTTCCAGGCGAAAGTCGTAATATTCCGTGCCGAGCACTGTAGCACATGCCGTTTGAATATCAGGATCCCAACTTATCTCTGTCGCGATCTTCACCATTACAGTACTACTAGTATACCATTTTCTGCGTTCTCCTGCTCTCCTCCTGTCCTCAGATCCCGAAGAAGAATGGGCTATGGCATTTACTCTCACATTTCCTCACACATTGTAAAAGCACATAGCCCTGATGATTTACAGGCACCAATATTCCTTCACATAGATAGGTAGGCGATCTCGCACTCACACGTGCAATTCTCTCCCCAGCCAGGCATACGAACTCTTGCCTCCTGGCTACCCTATTTATGTACAGATCTCCCCTCTTCCGCCCCCTTCCCGAGATCTCCAAAAGCATCAGTGGTTAAATCTCCACGATCCGCGCCCAACGCCCATGGATATCGCTCGCAAGTTAAATCGCAAATCTAACGCCCTCTTGAAACGCCTAATGACCATCCGTAGCGTACTCGTGTGCTCATGTATGCTATGCAACTCCAAATTCAACCCCAGCCTCGCCCGAATCCTGAGCCCAAGGGGGCCCGAATGAACGCCGTTCTATTATGCAATTATGTATATATGTAGGTGCCTATTACTCCGTATGTATATGTGTGTATGTGCGCGTCGTCCTGATGCACGCGTGTGTATTATATGCAACTGTCGTACTCCGACTATGTAAGTCGTGATGCAGAGCTGTTACTTGCATTTACCCCGATAATGCAATAGCGTTGCTTTCTGTATGCTGTATCTTTTATTCTATGGAAATGTATTTTAACTTCCTAAGAGAGGATTAACACCCTGTCATCTTGTTCTTTGGCCATGGATGGCCCGTCTGATCCCAAGCCTAATTCATGTTAGGATTTCATTCCCCTTCAAAATTTTCAGAGAAAGACTTACTGTAAGATTGGGATTCGTATAAGCGACCGCATGCTTCTTGATATACTCCGTAGTTGGGTATCCCGGAGGATCGCAGGTGATACTCGTTTGGCCGGGCTTTTGATAGATTCTGACGTAGTCGATATGCATCACAGTCGGGAATTTCAAATCCCCGATCAAGATCTCCGACCAACTACCACTGATCCCAAGATTCAGAACCATGCTCATGGGTTCTTGAGGTACTTGGCGAGCCGCTACATTGCCGTTGGGACCAATGGCTCGGCCATCCATAATAAAGGTCGGGTCTTCTCCGACGAACCAGGCGATTTTGCCGGTACTAGTGCCAGGGGTGTATTCGAAGGCGTATTTTTGGTAGGCGAGGCCGTCGTACCAGTCATTGTTCAAAAGTGTCGTGGCAGAAACAGCTTGTTGAAAAGGACCACCGCAGTAGCCGTTCATCTGCGTAGTTTCGTAGTTGGGCATGGCCATAAAGTTGGAGTTGGGGCGGTAGAAGACGTCGAAGGGGGCGACTTGGAGGGATTGGGTCACGACGCCGATGCGGTTGTTGGGGTCGACGGATCCTTCGAGGATATCGATTTCAGGGGCTCCACGGCCGGTGCCGGGGTTGGGGTGGTCTTCACCTTTGCAAGTGCAGGAGTTGAGACGTTGACCCGGGAGGTGGGATAGTCCATCGGGGGAAGATTGGTTGGGTGTGATTCCTGCATCGCAGCTGTTGTAGGTATATGGCCAAACTCCCTCAGTTGTGGCTTTGTAACCTGGACGTCCCAAATTTCCCATTGTCCAAACACCAGGCCACAACCCTGGAATACCAGAAGGACCAGCCAGAGAGACAGAAACCTCGAATACACCTCCTTTGAAGCAAAGCTGGTTCCAGCTATTCAACATGCCAGATCTGAACTGGAGGTTGTGGTTCGGAAAGGCATCCATTCTCAATTGCAGAGTTCCACCTCCTGTTGTAACTGCATCTGGATCATACCACTCCATATCCTGTGTTGCTCCATACCAAATATCCGGCCCCGTCCAGAAAGGGTCATCTCCAGGGAAGAACGTCCGGTTCTCATCGTTGAACTCATCACTGAACACCAAATTCAACTTCGAGTCATCGAATGTACTCTGTCTCGTCATCGCACTCGCTGGAGTATCCGGATCAATCAAGCCTCTCCTAACATTCTTCAAAAGCGGATACGTGTTATTGTTAACATGTGCCCACGCTGGTCCATATGGATCTTTCACTGTTCCACCTCTAGTCGAGACATATAAATTCGTTGAGAATGTCAAGACCGGTAAGACAATGAAGACACACATGAGGCCAAGAATCAAGAACACTCCTCCAATGTACGAAACAATGGATCTCCTATCCATATAATCCCGAAATTTCGGCTTGTCGTTAATGTCATCGTCTGCTGTAGGGTTATGGAATTTGTCGTCGGCCTCGACCTCGTTGTTGTACAGGATGAATCCCTTGTCTCCACCATAGTACGGATCCCAGGTTCCTAAACCATCGTCTGGGTATCCCCATCTCGCTAAGTCTGCCTGCGAGTCGCTGAACGGGTTTGTGGTTGTGGTGCGAAGCAGGGGTGTTGGTCCGGATCTGACTCTATGTTCTAGTCCTACTGAATTCGGCCGCGATGCTGGATATCGAGAGTAGTCTCTCCCCAAATCATTTAGGCCCTTTGGCGTTTCTGATCCAGAAGCTGGTCGCATGGAGAGGGCTGATTTCTGCCTCAGTAATTCCACCGCTGGGCTTAAGTTTTTCCCTTTTCTCTTTGCTCTCTCTGCCCCCAGTCCTTTATTGCCGTTTGGGCCGTCGCTCGATGATGCTGAGTCGATAGGTGAAATATCTCCCTCCGCAACTGCTCTCTCTTCACTGCTGCTCCTTAAAGATGACGGTGTAGATGGGTTTAATGGTGATGGAATGGCCGGGACGTATGAGGATCTTTTGGCTGCGCCGAGTGATAATGTTGATGTCTGCCGGTCGAGTTGGGTGTGTGAGTTGTTGCGCATCAGAGGGGCGTCTGAACTGTTCCGCCGAGTCTCTAGGACTGATCCTTTTGGGGATGCCAGTTCCAGAGTGCTCGCTCCAGTTCCTGAGCCCGAGACTGCCTGCGCATCTCCAAATATACTGCTAGTCTGCTCCATCTCCTTGGCCTTGATAGCCACTGGTGGGGTCTCTTTTAGCAGTGCCATTGTTGCAGATGTGTGAAAAATAAATTAGAACTATGAGTGAATGGGTGCGGTTCTCATTATCGAGGTACAGGTACGAGGTATGAGGTGATGCTGTGGTGAAGGTGAAGGTAAAGGTGAATATTTCCGTAGGTGAAGAGCAGTTGGTACAGGTCGAGTCAAGGATGGAAATATTCTAGTGACGTGGGATGACGCTGGGTTAGTCAATATCTCGTCACTTTTCTTCTTCTTTTCAATTCCCTTATCTTTCCTGCCGCTGAGCGAGTAAAGACTTAGATAGGAACGTGATATTTCTCTCGCCAACTCAAAACGAATGTACTGTATAATACAAGTACACGGAATGATGGACAGATGAAGCGACCAGGGGGAAAGAGGATGTCGAAAGAGAGAATGAACTTTGAAGATACAAAGATAGATAGAAACGGGGAAACCAAGAGAGAGTGGAGAGCTCAGTGAGAGCGCAACTAGAGATACTTCGTGCCTACTCAAACGGTTAATCTGCAGATGCAGCTTAATCAAGGTCCACACGGTCCAGTACTTGTAGTACGAAGGTACTTGTACAGTAATGGAGGCTACTGGATCTTGACCGCTTTGAGAAGTTAGCGTGGTTAGCTCACAGATGGTGGCATGGGTTGGCAGCGAGACAAACGGCAAATGGGAGACGAGGACAGAGTGGAGCCGCCCCTTGTCGGTGGCGCAAACAGGGGCCAGCAGAATTAAAGTGGGGAGGCGAGCGTTATGACGAAATCCTCAAGCTGGCAAGTGTACAGAAACGGAAGAGGCAGGGAGAGAACATGTTTCGATACTTTGCACTTGTACAGAATTAAGTACTTGTATCCGTTCAGCCGATCAATTCGCATCTTGCTGCAGGCAATTGAAAAATGCCCATCATCCTAAGAATCTAACAACAACAATCCCCTTCCCGACAGTAGCCATTGTATGTATCCCTTCTTCAGTATTTTTTGGCTGATATCGGGCCGCCCGCCTCTCTTTGAGACTTACCAAGTACATCTGCACGGTGCCGTCTCGTATCTAGTACGGTACAATACAGTACTGTATCTAGTATCTAGTGGCGTTGCTCACAGATCAAGAAGTGGTTGGAGCCACCTAATTACCTGTTTGACACCTAACGCTCCTCATGCTGTATCTGCCATGCCTGGTCTTAACCCGCCAATAAATGCCTCCCAGAATCTCAACTCTACGCTCCACAATATTTGGTTTGGCCAACCTTCCTCTACCTCGTAAGTAAAAGGTTGTTACAGTAGACAAGCAGAATAATCTCGAGGAATTGCCAGGAGTTGAATACCCAGTGGTGGCATGCACCACCCAGTGACGGCCTGCTGAGTGTAAATCCGGATCTTGAATCAGCTTCCTACCTTTGGACCATATACAGTGAAGCGTCTTTCGTATTGTATAGTACATATCAATGCTCAACAAACAATACGAGAATTGCCTGTTCGAGACGGCTTTGCCACCATCCCAACGTCTTTTCCACGAGCAAAGAATCCAACCTGCTTCTGTTCCAAGCTTTTTCGGGAGGAGTGGCGCTCTGGGCCTGCAGAAGCGTCAAGCCATTGCCGCCTTGAAGCGAGTGGACGACGAGCAGATGCCAAGAGATGCAAGATCTGAGATGAGAGACACAAAAGGCTTACTGTACTGCTGCTGTCTGTGAGAAATATTTAACTGCCTGGGGAGAGTCTCAGTATTGATGAGTTTCCAGTCTTTAGGTAAAGTTGCAGTGGAGACGACTTGGGAGTGACAAGAAGTTTGTGACCATAGCCACTAAATTGAGTAGAAACAATTGCTGCATTTATTGGCATTTCTCAAGTTATTCCACAAAATTATTACGTTATTCCAGTTAGAACTTTAAGCTTAACCTCGCATACGCATTAGGATTTCGATTTATATCCTTACAGTTATTTACAATAATAGATGTATCAAAAAAAGCAGAGATTCAATAATTTTATTAACTAACTAAAATCACAACAAGCCTTGAGTACCAAATCTTAAAGTAGCTCTTACAGTATTCCTGGCCTATCTAGTGGTGCCACCAGGTGCTGAGCACTGTCCTTAGTCACAAACTTTTGGCCGCCCTGGCCCAAGTACCCCCCAGTGAATCTCTCCAGCTTACTAAGAACTCACTAAGCAACTATGTGTCTATAAAGCCAGGCCGCCGTAACTCAGACAATATCTCCTCTTCTGCAAGCGCTAGGTTGATCCGTGACATGTATAGCATTGATACAGGGGCTCACACACTTGGTACTGAAAACGGCCACGGCTGAGGTCTGGAGACTCTCGAAATCACCGAAAACATATTCGGGATTTGCATTAAGTCAATCTGATGACCAGGGCGCTCATGATTCTTGAAAGACGACTTGAATGTCGCCCTAGCTTACCAGAGCGGTCATCACACGCTCCAGCGTGGTATCATGTACGGACTTGATGACGCATTCCCTACCCAGCTGCAGCTAGCGCTTTCGTGCGCACTGTGTCCCGAATGCTCAGATTGGCGCTGGTTTTGATTCTGGAGGATTATTTGGCTGCTGCGTTTACTCTTGCCAGAGGACATGCTGCTTGTTCAGTCGTTATCGAGTTCAAATCAGCACTTGGAATTTTAGTTTTTCTTTTCCCTCCCTCCCTCCTTCTGCACTAGTGTTCATGTTTTGAGGGGCGTGTTTGGTATTTTCGTACCATGGATTAGATGCCTATCTAAGAGAACATTATTTTTTGTTATTTGAGTCTCTTAATAGGTCTTTCCTTCCTATATACAAACAAGGACCGTTGTAACTTTAATAGTCAACATCGTAACGTAATCTTTTATTTTCTAATATCAACTCGAATACTAGCACCATAGCGAGTTGGAAAACCGACTTTGAACTCCAAGTTAGTTGTATTTAATAACTAGATCTAATTCAAAAAGACTTCCCCAAAAAATAGTTCAATATCTCCGCCACTAGCTCAGCAGATACCAGGAATTATAAATCGCATCAACTGGGACGCCAGGATACCAACTCTGCTGCTTTGCTGCCAATCTCTTTACGTGATCCAGATATAATGGAAAGCCCGCCTGCACACACGCATTCGATAACATCCATTGCCAATCTCGGGCCTCCCAGCAAGGCGGCTTAGCGTGTACTTCAAAGCCCCTGCTTATCCGAGGGTAACTACTTACTTCCCACTTGAATTTGTAGCCTACTCCTTCCCAATCAATAATAGCTGTTACCTTTGGGCTTTCCTCGGAACTGGACGGCATTGTTACAAACAGGTTCCTTGGACTAACATCGGGATGCTGCAAGACGAGAGGCTCTCTAGCGTTAAGAGGCTCTATTCCGTGGTCGAGTCTTGTCATATATTCGACATAATCTTTTAACGGAACTCTGGGCTCAACTCTTGGCTTCCAATCTGGAAAGGCTTCCCTTACTCGAAGAGAATACACGCCCTTAAGCCCGGTCCCTTGAACTGTTTCAACGTGATCCGATTTCATTTCAGCTAGTGCTTTGAAATGCTCCGCAACTTGATCAGCAACTTCAAGTTGTTGTTCAATTGTTAGCCTCGGCCAAGCTTCCTGGTACATTATCCCGGGCACTCGTTTCGTGATCATAATTGTCCTATTCCATGTTGGATCAATCCAATCGAAGAGTATTTCTTCTGTTGGTATTGAAGGGACATTTTTATTGACAAATCGGATTGTAGTGGCTTCTGTTGTCATACCTGGGACCCAGGATTTAACCTTGCAAAACACATTCGGGCTGAAATTCCATATGGCACTGTGCCACAATGAACTGGGTGTCTTCCTGCCATAAAGTCCCCTTCGGGGATGTCGGGCCATTCTTGCTGCCGAGCGGTAATGTAGATAATAAATCATACTATTATCCTTCCAAATGCGAACGGCTCCCAGGGGTATCTGTCTTTCGTTTGTGCATGTCCCTAAGAGCATTATTGAACCAATGCTCCAATTGCCTGGGCTCGTGAGACCAACGGTTTCGTCAATTGAAGGCTTCAAAGGTATTCTTCTAAGCGCAATCTCCATAGTTGGAACTCGGGTAAGAGGATCAACTACCTTCGCCTCGGCATCCTTAGTATCGGGTTTGCGCTCGTTTTCTGACATGGCGTATATTGACGGGGCTGGGCTTAATGTTGCGTGGCGGGGTTTGGTTTTCGATTTGAGTTGCACAGGAATATAAAAGGATTTAATGTAGATGTGTTGATTGAGCAAATGGATGTTTTTATTGATAGACTCTCTGGTTCAAAAAGTGTAAAGTTCTGTATTTTATAATTGGCAGTTGATAAAGAGTAATCAATGTTCTTTACAACACAGAATCGAGCTTCTTTATAGCCGAATATTAACTATAGATCACTTAAACAGAAGATCTCAACCAAGAATCGAATTTAATAAAGGGGCTCTTAGAAGACTATATTCGATTGATTTGCCTTTTTATATCCTGTATCAGTCAAAGACTATGTAGGATGGCTAGGCTCTCTAAGAGAGCTTCGCGGGTCTGATTATACGCAAAACGTGGAAACTAATTTTTAATTCGCGGGAGTAAAAATGAAAGCGAGCA